>CATIWR010313574.1:0-26875 GCA_949677035.1 Omphalea diandra | reverse complement strand
AAATCCTAATGGCATTAGGAAATATTGCCAACTAAGGAAATCTGGCAAGAATCTTTGACTTTGGGCCTTATTTCCTTGCTTACACGACTTGGGCTTCCTTTTACATGCCTTGGGCTTCTTTTTACATGCCTTGGACGAATTGGATTGTGCTTGGGTGCTCTCCACAAGTTGGGCTCCATTGTATTAAGTTAAGTGCTCCATTTGAAGAGTTTAAGCTCCCATCAGCTTTTAATTGGCTTCACACATCCTTTGCTCTTCTTAGACTAATCAAAGTGTAATTCATTGTTGCATGAATGCTCCAATTACATCCTTAAACTTCTTTAGCCTTCCCTTTATGATTGGGCCTTGAAGTTGAAGTGGATCCTTTGCTTTTAGCCTTGGCTGTTTGCATCAAATATCAACTATTAGAAGTAATAATAAGTGAAAAATAAATTATATATATTATAGATAAATTGTAACTACTACCTACTAGGGTTGATAATTGTAACCATTAGAACTAATAATAACTATTACATTTTAAACTGTATAGTCAGTAACTCACAATAATTAATAAGTAACATATATTATAAAGTGGAGTATATGATATATAAAATATCTCTTGAATATTTAATAAGTAATTATCATTTCTTATAACTTTTATTTTACAAATTTATGTTATAATTAATGAATTTTTAAAAAATATAATTCAAATTATATAACTAATAACATGATATAGGTAAAGTGTATAAGAGCTCACTTCAGAGTTTTGCTCTAATTTTTCACCTGAAAATTTTCATTATTATAGTCATATTTAGTCCAACTTAATAACCAAATTAATAGTTTCATAATTCATGAAACTCATCTAAATTTAAATAGTTTTTGAACTTAGATTATCATTAATTAGTTGTATAATATAATAGAACTATAACTAATTATAATCTCTTTAATTATAATTTGTAACCTATAAAATATATCTTAAAATATTTATTAAGCAACATAATATCTTATAATATAGTATGTGATATGCAACATGTAACTCTAATAGTTAACAAGTAAACATTACTTAGGGTGATCATTGATTTAATAATTTATATTTTTTTAATATTTTAAATAAATTAATTTTTAAAAATTATAATAATTTGTTGAAATATTGTAGCATAGAGATGTTCATAGTTTGGTTAACCGAACTGTGAGTATCAATTTAAATTGATAATTATTAATTTACTAATTCATATCTAAAATATAACTTTAATAATTAAGAAATAACTATTAATTCTTTCAGTCATTAATCTAATAATTTAAATCACTCTTATAAATAAATTGTTATTTATCAAAAGATATATTATTGATTAAAATTTCTTAAATCTAATAGTATTGTAAGTTAGATCTTAACACGAAATCAACAAAAAAAATCAGGCACTTATGATATAAATAGATGATAATAAGCTATTATATTTTAAGTTATAATTTGTAATCCATAAAATATAACTCAACATATTTAATAAGTAATATATTTATTTTTAAGTTACACATACTATTTGGTGAAAAATTATAATAAAATAATTTTTGTAAGTAAAATATTTTTTCATTAAATTACACACACTTTATGTTAAGTAATTATTTTATAAAAATAAAAATTATTAATTTTTTAAGAGTGAATTGATTTTTTTATTAAATTACTTATATTTTATGTTATATAAACTAAGTTATTGAAATTAACTATAAAACTTTTTTAAAAAAGTAAAAAATATTCTAGTTAGTCACATATTACTTTAATTAATTAATATTTTACCAAAAAAATAATAAAATCTTATTTTTATGAAATGAAATAATTTTTTATTAACTTACATGTATTTTATATTAAGTAACAACTTATTAAAAAAAATCTCAAAATTTTTAAATTTTTTGTGAAGTGAGTAATTTTTTTAAATCAAGTTTTCAAATAATTTTTTTTTAAGTTATACGCAATTTATATCTGTCAAATCAAAAATTTTCTTAACAAATTCGAGTATGCCACTTGTGTGAGGTATATGAATCATTCAATTAAATTTGTTTTTCCTAACTTCTAAATCAAACGGAAATTGGGTCCCCAAACTCTCTTACCTCGATTTGCTTAGATCCGTTTAGAGAACCAAAAACTTGAATGCAAATTGTTAATTGATTGTAATAATGAAATTTAAACAAAGAATACTTGAAAATTGAAAATGACTTGATCTTGGTTGTTTGACATGTTTATAAAGAGAACAAAATATTTATTGGATGATGTTGACAATGGAAAATGATAACTAATTGTTTGGATTCATTTAGAGAACTAAAGGCTTGAATACAAATCGAAAATTGATAGCTAATTGCGATAATGAAAGTTAAACAGAGAATACTTGAAAATGACTTGATCTTGATTACTTGACACGTTTATAAAGAGAACAAATTATTTATTAGATGATGTTAACAATGGAAAATGAACAAGCTTGATTGCAAAGGAAAATCTAGTTGAATGCTTGAGAAATTGATTGACAAAAGATAATGTCTAGCTTGATTAAGCAATTGATTGAATATGTTGATGTGTATTGTTGAGAAATTGACTGTGTTTATAGGATTTGATATGTGTTGTTGAAAAATTGGTTTTATCTTTAAGATTTGATGTGTGTTGTTGAGAAAGTGTTTATGTCTCTTGTTTTGTTGAAGTGTCTTCTTTTATAGAAGCCCTAAGAGTAATCTGCACGCAAGCGCGTTTGCATGTCCTCCACTTCAGTTTGGTGCTCCACGTTCTTCATTCAGTTGCTTAGTACATTAGTGGATTAGTGCTTCATGTTACCCACCTTTCCTATCTTTTAACCACTCTCCTATCTTTTAGCCATTTTCACGTAATTGCACGTTGTCCTGTAACTATTTGGCTTCATCCTTCTCCCAATAATAATTTTTATTTAATCTTCATAAAATAAAAATCATTTATTTATTTTTCCATTAAATAAAAATTTGTTTAATTAAATAAAATTAATTAAGTAATTTATTTAATGGGTCAAATAAATTATTGGCCTGGGCTAAATATTTTGAGTACAAATAA
Source organism: Omphalea diandra (assembly GCA_949677035.1). NCBI lineage: Eukaryota > Viridiplantae > Streptophyta > Magnoliopsida > Malpighiales > Euphorbiaceae > Omphalea > Omphalea diandra. The sequence goes on along the minus strand of CATIWR010313574.1, from coordinate 23,832 downwards.
TGCCCCTAGCCCATGCAAAGGTTTATTAGATGCAAACTCTCTCTTTTTCCTCAAAATTCTCCAACTATGGCATCAAAAAGATTCAAACTCAAGGTGAAAAAGGATGACAATATTACTAGGTATTAGAAAAATCAAGAAAAACTTAGGAAAGAAAGATTGGAGAGGGAATTAGAAAATAAAAATAAAAATTTAAATTTTCAATTTTCTAATTCATCATCTTCTTCTTCCTTCTCTTTGAAACCACCATCTTTCTCCATTCTACCATCAATTCAAATCTAAAGTTCTCAATTTCAAAATCCTTTTCTAATTCTCCAATAAACTCTTACAATTTCTCAAGATAATTCTCCATTTGAAAATTATTTTCAATCCCATAGGTCTCTCTTGTTCAAATTTCAAACTAAGAGAATCAAATCCAGTCTTCATCCAATAACCCTTTTCCATCATCATCCGCTACCAATTTCCTCTCCTAACAAAAACCCAATCACACAAACAATCAATTTCCTCAAAAACCCAAGAGCCCCAAAAATCTATTTCCTTCTCCCTCCAAACCATCAATCAAGCCAACTTCATCTCCATCACATTTTTCTCCTCCATGTGAAACACTTGAGGCATTGAACCCAACCAAGTTAAACCGGTCGACCTTTTTTTACGTGAACATTAACCCCAGTAAGCTGACTGCTAAGCTCCTCTCTCCTTTGCACCCATCACTTACATCAACGTCGAGTACTTTGGCTTTCCCAAGCTGAATCCAGAGCCCTAAGTCTGTTGTTCCCTCTCTTAGCGCAACACCCACAAGCTCAACTCCTTTAGTTCCTGCTTCACACATGGCATCCAATCTCTCATCCTTCATGCAAATAAGTTGGGTGTCATCGAGTTTAGCCATCTTTTTGGCTTATCTCTCAAAGAAAAAGGGAACAACTGCAATCTGATAGCATCATCGATCTCTTCATTAATCTTAAAAGTACATATTTCCAAAAAATTAGAGATGTGGGCATTCGGGTCTTTAATAACTTCACCCATAAACATGTTTTGATACACCATTTAAATAATTGTTAATTCAATCTCAAAATTGTTGGTTGCAACGATGAGTGTCACAATGCTAGATTGAGCCCCTTGATTTTATGGCATAACAAATTCTTGCAAGATTTTTGGTCTTCTTTCATCACCTATTGTAGCCTTAAGCAAATTCCAAGTGTTTCGCCTATTAAAACAAATAAACACACAAAAATTAAAAACACATAATTTAAACACTAGATCAACAAAAATCTTAAGTGAAATTGATATTATGAAAACCAATCTTCGGTAACGGTGCCAAAAACATGTTGCGTACATAACCCTTGCAAATGCACAAATCGCTTCAAGTAATACAATGATAAGTAGAGATAATTCCCATAAAAATTGTTTCACAAGTACCAATAAAGTCTTAATTTTCCTATGATCTGGCAATCAAAATAATAAATAAATAATAAATAAAATAGAAAATTATAAAAATAATTAACAAAATTGAAATTAAATTAAAAGAAACTCTTATGACAATGATTTTTAGGGAGTTCAAGTACACTATAATACCATTCTATAAATATATCAAGAGAATTATTTTAATTGAGATTGAGTTGTGCTTGAAGATGAATTTTCCTAATTTACCCAATAATCTCTCTTATGCAAAATTAATTCTATTCTTACCAAAATTATGCCTACTGTCGTACTCAAAAATTTAATAGCAATACATTAAATTTTATGAATAATCCTTGAACATCTCTAGATGTCAAGCGTACTTTCATGGTCTTAATCTCCTAGTTTAATACGTTAGAACTAACCCTAGACTTTCATTCTCACTTCATCATCTAGAATCTCAAACATTGCACATATGCGATCGTTCATATCTACAAGAGCAATTTAAACTCAAACATATTAAATCAAGACACCTGACATAATTGAAGCAAAAATCACTTCACAGATTCATGAAATAAATATTGGGCTTTCATCCTAATCCCTAGAATTGGAGAAATAGTTTATCTTAAAAGAAGAACAAGAAACAAAGAAAAAAGAATTTATTAAATTGAGTAAAAGAATTTTCAAGAGAAGAGTCTTTCTAAACAAAAATAATGAAAACCCTAAAAGTGAATGTCCTCCAATTTTCCTTTTATTTGGTGTAAAGGTTGGATCCACTTTTCACTCCTAAAAATTTACTCTTTTTTTACCCAAGAATTTGAATCCAAAATAGGTTACAAATCTTTTCAAAAGAAGCCTGTGATTGCCTTTTAAATTTGGATCTCACACCTTACATGGGTCATGCAATAACCCACACACTTAATTGTTTATTGCGATTCTGCTCTGTTGACTGAGCAATACTATTGGTCTTATGCATGGGTCGTGCAATAACCCATGCAATATTACTAAAAACTGTAATTTAGCTCCTTTTTAAAGAATTTTTTGTTTAAACATAAAAAAGACAAAAAAATTAACTTGTTTTAAAATAAAAACACTATAAAAATAAGAAAAATTCTAATTTCTAATATAAAATATATATTAAAATGACTCATATCCGTTGCCTCGGTTGGGTTAATGTCTTTGTTTTGTTTAAAAGGCAAAGAGATGAAAAAGTTTGGGTTGGTTCATAAAGGGTTGGAATGCTTGGATAAAAACTCTGTGTGATTATTGGCATACAAATGGGCTTGAATGTCTTATTGGATGGCTTTGAATGTCAAATGTATTTGGGTTGATAGTGTTTAGGCCATGAATAGAGAATTAACTATGGTATAAAACTGAAAATAGTTTTTGAATTTGAGGTCTGTTGGAAGAACTCTAAGCTTAATAAGCTTTCAATAGAGATCAAATCTAATAACTAGATTATTATCAGGAAGGGTCGAACCGAGGAGTTTGGTATGGATCTGATAACCAGGGAAGAGCTTGATGATTATAGAAGAGGTTATGATCAAGCTTGTGTGAAAATTTTCTCTATTACCTGCCTTGAAGTGCTTCTTATGAGACTTCCAATATTTGGATGGTAAAACTTAAGGATTCATCATGGACAAATGGGCATCAAGATCTATAAATACAACAACATTAACTGGTTTGGCAAACTTTTTTGGATAAACATGAACAAAAGCCAAGGGAACAAGATACCCTGCTTTAATCTCCATTTGTTTTGTAAGATCTATAAGATAAGAGGAAAGAGGAATCATAGCATTTGAAAGTAAAAGTGGAGTCACAGAATTGATCGAATAAAAAATGTTCCTTATAACCTTTTTGATCGGATTCATCTTCTGAAAAAGAATTTTGAATTGCAAAAACTGTTCTGGTAAAACTTTATCATCAACTAGAATCCAACAACTGAATAAGTTGGATTTCAACATTATTGTTTCTTTTGCGATATTTGTTATTTAGCTAAGCAAAGAAAATTATCTTTTCCTTTAAGCTCATCTATTACACATTCTTGTTTTTCATCTCATTCACACTGATATCTAGGGACCTATAAATAATTCTATTCATAGATATAAATATTTTCTTATTGTGGTTGATAACCAAAGTAGGTTTACTTGGGTATTCTTCATGAAACAAAAATCAGAGGCTAGACTTCTAATTCAAAATTTGTATTCCTATGTGCAAATTCAGTTTCATACCACTGTGAAATGTGTTATAAGTGATAATGGGCAAGAATTTAATGATCTAGAATTTTTCTCCAATCATGGCATTAAGTATCAAACTACTTGTGTAGAAACACCCGAATAAAATGGCATTGCTAAGAAAAAACATCAGCATATTCTTAATGTTGCAAGAGCATTGTTACAATTTCAAAGTCATCTTCCTCTTGGTTATTGGTCTAATTGTATTTCCCATGCTATTTACCTCATTAATACAATTCCATCCCTTGTAATCCATGATAAAACTCCATTTGAACTATTGTATAATATGCCTTCAGATTTTTCAATGCTTAAAGTCTTTAGTTGCCTCTATTTTGCATCTACACTTGAACATAACATAACTTTACCCTTGGAGCTACAAAATGTGTTTTTTGTTGGTTTTAGATCTAGTGCCAAAGGTTTTAAACTTCCTAATATTAATTCTCATGAAATTTTCATTTCAATAAATATATATTTTTATGAGGATCAATTTCTATATCCTATTTCTGGTGCCAAAAATGATTCTCCATTGTTTCCTGTTCCTTATGATTTCTTATACACTTGAGGGCTCTTCTTCTATTTCTAATTCTTCTATAAACTGTGAACTACCTGAACCATCTAATTCTAATATTGTACTTCCTACTTCTTCAACATTAAAGAGAGACTCTACATCTACATCATCAAGATCTGCTACTGTCGAGATTTGTATCTATTGAATCATCTTTATTGCATGCTTAGGCTTATTTGGATAATTTTTTACATAATGACCTTTTTTCCATACATATAACATTTATCTGACTGTTTCTTTCCCCTGTACTTTTTTTTTCTAAAAAAACATCATTTCTTCTTAGATGACTTCTTGTAGCCTTTTCTCAAATACTTAAGGTAGTGTTTCTTCTTCTTCGAAGGATAATAACAATTCTTTGAATCATTAGTATATTTAATAAAAAGATCTGGCTTTTACATGAAACTTTTAGGGAAGGATCTTTCTGTCTATTTAGCATTTGAACAATGAGCTTCCTATGTGCACATAATATTTCCAATGCCCGTAACATTATCTGATAAAATTCTTCAAGAGATAAATCATTTACCTATTTTTCCTTTTGTTGAATTATACTTTGTATGGAAGTCGCTAAGGTTTCAAGAAGATAAGTGATAAAAGCTTGCTTCAAATCCGGATTAGTCCATTCAACAAGTTGATAAAACTTTTTAGACATTTGTTAAAAGTAAAGATCCAAATCATGCTTTAGTAAAGAACAACACTTCATACTGAAGTATTCCTTATGAGTTATTTTTGTGTGATATTGAAATTTCCCCAAAAATTCATGATAAATCTAAGCCAAGAACTCACTAGCATTACCACACTGGACCAACTTAAGCTTGGAATACTCATCCGTTACTATACTAATCTTGAAGTTTTCCTGTAAGCCTTCTCATAAATTCTTCCAAGGCCTTTTTAAGAGTCATGTTAGGCCTTTGCAACTGAGTGTCAATCCATGCTTTGAACTCTTGAATTTTATTTTTGTAGGAAGTTCGAAAAATATCATCAAAAGTAAACCATTGTCCTCCAGTTGTAAGGATATATAGCCTACTTTTCAGGACTGATTCTTCCATTCCTTCTGGTTGATGACCAACTGTGAAGAAATGATTGTTTGTTGATCTTTTTCATTCAGAAGTGGATCAACCATAAATTGAGCTGGTAACTTTAGGATTTGTTCATCATCATCTTTTTCAAATGAAGTAAACTCTTTTGAAGATTTAAAAATTAAAGATTTTAATAAATCATTCTTTTAGAAAAAGATTTTACCATTGAAAAGGATGGTATTATGGTTGTGGCTTTGTCTAAGTATTCGATAATAAGGTTTATCATCATGGCCTTTGGAGGGTTATGTTTTTTGGTTGATGGTTTTTCAATGGATTTTATGGATGATGACATTTGCATGAAGGAGTTTTTTGGTTTAGGGGAGGATTAAGGATTTATGGGAAATTTTTTTGACTTTAATTTCTTATGGAAAAGGTCGGTAAAAAGTCTCAACTATTATAATTCTTCAGTGGTAGGTGTGTAAAGAGGTGTGGGTGCAAGTTGATATGGTTTATAAGTTAGAAAAGGTATATCAAAAGGATTAAAGGGTCTAGGTTGTGGTGAGAGTGGTTTCCTTTTCATATCATTCTGTATTCAATAAAGTTAGTCTTTCATCATTTGAATTTTTAGTCTTTCATCGTTTGAATTTTAACAACTTTTCTATTAAAGTTAGTAGAGTAAACCTTTTGCTCAATCATCCACATTAGCTCCTATTGTCTTTCTTCAATCTCAGACTGTTGTATCAACATGAAAGACTATACATCCCTCTGATGTCCTAACAGTCTAGTATCCATATGGTATACCTAAATAAAAACTTGTTCAACTTTAGTTTCTATTTTTTTTAGTAAATAATTCTATGCCTACACATTCTTCGATTGCCAATTGAGCATAGCTTCTGCAAGTGTAATATGAAGAGGTTGTCCTTTAGAATATACTCCAATAGGATTTTTTATTACTAGGTTGTTGGTTTATTTGGTCTATGAGTGGTGGAAAATTTTCTTCATAGGTTGTAGAGAAAGGTGATTGGTACATATATTTTTAGGGAATAGTATGGGTTATTGATGGAATGGGAGAAAGAGGAGACTCTTTCTTAACCTATTTTAGAGCTTATTTGTAGCAAAATAATGGTGGTTTAGTGTTTGGAGTTGTTTTTAGTAGTAAAGGTGGAGGTATGCTTGGTGGTGAGGATAGAGTATATGGACTAGGTCCATATTGCATAAGAAAATCATACTTTCCTGAAGATTCTCTAAGGAGTCCCACAAAAGGATCACTATCTTCATATCTTTTCCTAAGATTCACTTCAGAATAACATCCTTTCTTTTTCTTTTTTTCGTGTTTTCTTTTATTCATGATCTTCATTTGGGTCATAGTAACAATCATCACAATAATAGGTATCAAAATAATAGTATTCGCCTCTTTTAAAAGCATAAATTGGCATTCCATTTGTCCTAAAATAGACAGTAGGAGCATCTTCCTTCAGCTCATAAATGAGTCATCATAAACTGTGTAGAAAAGACCGAGGGTGTAGTAGAGGAAAGAGAAGAAGACTTCTCAAACTTGGTTTCTACAGTACCATCAAGTTTCCTTTAGAAGATTAGTTCTGTTGATTATACCAATTGAGTGTTTTCATGAAACTTTTCGTAGCTCATGACCCATTTTTCTAGCAACAGTTGAAGGAGTTTTATTCTAGAAATTGTTTAGGAACATGAATGCATTTTGAAGCATTTTAGGTATCTGCAATGATGAGTATATATATATAGTGGAAGAGATAGATCTAGCGTATGATTTTGGATCCTATAGATCATCTGGTAATGAAAAAGTAACTGTTATCGCAAAGACTACTTGAGGGTTCCAATGATCTAGATTTATACCTTCAATGCAGAAAGTACATGATGATCATTCAACACTAGATTAAAATTGGGAAAGAAGGTAAACATCACTAATCCAACATTTTAGAGAAGTTTCTACAATTCCAATAACTGCATGCTGATATTGTAGGTACCTCATGTCTAAAAGAACAATTATAACAAAAACTGATATACCTTTTATACCATGGTAAGAAAGAGTCATTCTGATAGCACCAAAATTAATATGTGTATAACTTTGAGATATCCATTGATGCAAGAATTCTAGAGGGATCTCCAAACAAACAAATTGTTCTTCTTTTAAAGCTTATATGGTACACTAATCAAAGTTTAAGGATTGAACATACTCTTTTATCAGTTTGGCAAGTTGTCTGATCAAAGTTTTGATAGAACGAGTCCATGATTCTTTTTGTTTAGAAAAGACATCTTAAGGATTTAAGAATGGAGCATTTGTATCTTGGATCATTTAAGAATTATACATATAACTTAACTCATACAGATAGTCTACTTACTAAAAGAGGATCTTTTGAAATTGGGAGGAGGTGGTAAGGTAATGGTTAAAGGAATAAAAGGTGTATGTTGGTAGGAAGTAGAAGGTCCAATTGGTGTTTCCATGGTATGTGGATGACTTTCAGTTCTACATCTATCTATTAATCTCTCTTCATGACAATGAACAATACCTTAGGCTTTGATACTAATATGGCACTAGCCATACATATATTCATGTTATAAATATGATTATTGACTTTAATAATTTATAATTAATTAATAAATAAAATTACAATAATGCAATGAATTAAAAATAAAAAATTAAGTGTTAAATTGGTTCAAATTGAATGTGAAGTGTTAAAGTAATTAATAGCACATAATTCAAGGAGTAAGTTATGCTCTTGGCCCTTATTTTTTGTACTAGATTTTCAGCTGATTAAAAATTAAAAATTATCATTAATGAAACACAAATTACCATTAAATGAAACACACATATCACTATTTAAAAAAAATCTAAAATTTTGTTATTCTTTAAATACTAAGATGCTATTTGGTAAAACTGAAATTAAGTGCTACAAAAATAAATAATAATTTTAGTACTGAAAATTTAAGAGTTAAATAATTTTAATATTAAAAGTTTTAAAAGCTGAATTATCATTGAATGAATATCAAATTCTCAAAAATAAATCTAGGATACAAATTTAAGATAAGATAATTATATATTTTACAATAAATTATTATTTAACTTGATTTTAAATATTTTAAACTTATTAATTATATTTTTGTCAATAAAAAAGAATTGTGATCATGAATGAATATTATCAAAACAGTAAATTTTTTTTATTGCTTAATCTATTAAGTTAAAATTTATACTTATCAGATTAAGTGATTTTTTGAAATTAAGTATTTAATAAAAAAAATGTTATCAAACACACTTAAAGTGTTAAAAATATAAAAAAAACTATTATCAAACAATCTTAAAAAAATAAATACTAAATATTTAATTTTAAGTATTTAATATGGTTATCAAACAACACCTAAATTGTTATTTATATGTTCTAAAAATAATTTTTTTAACATAATTTTGTAGTATAAAGTCATACTTTTTTTTATTGTTTGACGATTTTAACTAATAAATCTATGTTTCTTCTAAAACAAAAATATTAACAATAAATCATTCACACTGACGCCAATTAAAAAAAATCACAAATTAAGAAAGTATATCTATTATAATTCTAAGGCTAATATTGAAACTATCATTAGTAAAGGATAAATAAAAATTTTAAATTTAAGTATCATTATTATAATATATGTTTTCAGATAGGTAAAAAAATAATAATAACTTCAATAAATTGTTGAAGTTAATAGTAAATTTGTTGTTGACATGGTTTTTGACAACCATATTATTATGAATATTCATCGAGGTATTATTTGTCATATGGATAAGTTCATTTCAATGCAAAAAAATTTGCGAATATAAGTATACTCTTATATTTTGGTACTTATGTTTTGATAGTCACCTTCTTGCCACGCCAGTTTATTTGCGTCATGATGGTATATGCAGTGTTTCTCATGTTAGAGCTTGCGAAATTTATCTAAAACTTTGTCCTTTTTTTTTAATGAAATTTTTTTTATTAAGTTCCATTTGTTTTGTAAAAATTAAATTGTCTCAAGCAAAATTAAGTCTATTCTTACTGAAATTATTTCTACTCTCATGCTTACAAATTTAATAACAATACATTAAATTTTATAAATAATCCTTGAATATCTCTAGATGTCAAGCCTACACTCATGATCTCAATCTCTTAGTTTAATATATTAGGACTAACCCTATACTTTCATTCTCATTTTATCATCTAGAATCTCAAACTTTGTATATATGTGGTCATTCATACATACAAAATCAATTAAGTCCAAACATATTAAATCAAGACACTCAACATAATTAAAACAAAAATCACTTCATAGATTCATGAAATACATATTGGACTTTCACCCTAATCATTAGAATTGAAGAATTAGTTCATCCTAAAAGAAGAAAAAGAAACAAAGAAGAAAGAATTTATTGAATTAAGTAGAAGAATTTTAAAGAGAAGAGTCTTGTTAAATAAAAATAATGAAAACCCTAAAAGAGAATTGTCTCCAATCTTCACAAAATCTTCATTTTATTTGGTGTTGAGGTTGGATCCACTTTTCACTCCTAAAAATTTGCTCTTTTTTCTCTTAAGAATTTTTATCCAAAATAGGTTACAAAGGGTTGGAGTGTTTGGATAGAAACTTTGTGTGATATTAGCATACCAATGGGCTTAGATGTTTTGTTGGATGACTTTAAATGTCAGAGGTATTTGGGTTGGTAATGTTTGGGCCATGAACAAAGAACTGACTATGGTATAGGGTTGAAAATAGTTTTTGAATTTGAGGCATGTTGGAAGAACTCTAAGCTTAACAAGTTTTCAATAAAGATCAAATCTAATAACTAGATCCTTACCAAGAAGGGCCCAACCAAGGAGTTTGGTATGGATATGATAACCAGGGAAGAACTTGATGGTTATAGGAGAGGTTATGATCAAGCTTATGTGAAAATTTTCTCTATTAGTTGCCTTGAAGTACTTCTTATGAGGCTTCCAATATTTGAATGATAAAACTTAAGGATTCATAATGGACAAATGAGCATCAGTATCCATAAATGCAACAACATTGACTAGTTTGGCATACTTTTCTATATAAACATGAATAAGAGCCAAGGGAACAAGTTGTCCTGCTTCAATCTCGATTTGCTCTGCAAAGTCCATAGGATAAGAGGAAAGAGGGATCATAGCATTTATGAGTGGAAGTGGAGTCACATAATTGATCGAATCAAAATGTTCCTTATAATCTTCCTGATCAAATTCATCTTCTGAAAAAGAAATTTGAATTGTAAAAACTATTTCTGGTGAAGCTTTATCATCAATAGAAAAAAGAGACTCTACATCTACATCATCAAGATCTACTGCTGTCGAGATTTGAATCTATTGAATCATCTTTGTTGCATGTTTAGGTTTATTTGGACAATTTTTTACATAATGACCTTTTTTCCCACACAAATAACATTTATCTAACTTTTTCTTTCCCCTGTATTTCTTTTTTCTAAAAAAGCATCACTTCTTCTTAGATGACTTCATGTAGCCTTTTTCTAGAAGACTTGAAGTAGTGTTTCTTCTTCTTCGAAGGATAATAACAATTATTTGAGTCAATAGTATATTTAACAAAAAGATTTGGTCTTTTGCATGAAGCTTTTAGGGAAGGTTCTTTCTGTCAATTCAACATTTAAACAATGAGCTTCTTATGTGCACACAATCTTTCCAATGCTTGTAACATTATCTGATAAAGTTCTTCAAGAGATAAATCATTTATCGATTTTTCTTTTTGTTGAATTATACTTTGTGTGAAAGTCACCAAGGTTTCAAGAAGATTAGTGATAAAAACTTGCTTCAAATTTGGTTTAACCCATCTAACAAGTTGATAAAAGTTTTTAAACATTTGTTGGAAGTAAAGATCCAAATCATGCTTTAATAAAGAACAACACTTCATACTGAAGTATTCCTTACGAGTTTTTTTGTGTGATCTTGAAATATCCTAAAAAATTCATGATAAATCTAAGCAAAGAACTCAGTAGCATTACCATGCTGAACCTATTTAAGTTTGGAATACTCATCCATTACAATATATCAATCTTGAAGTTTTCCTGTAAGCCTTGTCACAAATTCTTCCAAGACCTTTTCGAGAGTCATGTTAGGCTTTTGCAACTGAGTATCAATCCATACATTGAACTCTTGAATTTTATTTATGTAGGAAGCTGAAAAAATTTCATCAAGAGTAAACCATTGTCCTCTAGTTGTAAGGATATATAGCCTACTTTTTAGGGTTAATTCTTCCATTCCTTCTAGTAGAGGATCAACGGTGTAGGAAGGATTGTTTGTTGATCCTTCATTCAGAGGTGGATCAGCCATAAATTGAGCTAGTAACTTTGGGTTTTCTTCTTCATCATCTTCACCAAATGAATAAAACTCCTCTGAAGATTTACAAACTGAAGGTTCTAACAAATAATTTTGCTGAGAAAAAGATTTGACCATTGAAAAAGGTGGTTTTAAGGTTATGGCTTTGTCTAGGTATTAGGTAATAGGGTTTATCATCATGGCCTTTGGAGGGTCTTGTTTTTTGGTTAATGGTTTTTGAATGGATTTTATGGATGAAGACATTTGTATGAAGGAGTCTTTTGGTTTAGGGGAGGATTCAGGATTTATGGGAAATTTTTTTTACTTTAATTTCTTATGGAAAAGGTCGATAAAAAGTCCCAACTATTCTAATTCTTCAATGGTAGGTGTGTACAAAGGTGTGGGTGCAAACTGATATGGTTTTTAGGTTAGCAAAGGTATATTAAAAGGATCAAAGGGTATAGGTTGCAGTGAGAGTGGTTTCCTTTTCATATCATCTTATATTCGAGAAAGTTAGTCTGCTATCCTTTGAATTTTAGCAGCTTTTCTATTAAATTAAACCTTTTGCTTAATCATCCTCATTAGCTTCTATTGTCTTTCTTCAATCTTAGACTGTTGTCTCAGCATGAAAGACTATACATCCCTCTGATGTCCTAACAATCTAGTATCCATCTAGTATACCTAAATAGAAACTTGTTCAACTTTAGTTTCTATCTTTTTTAGTAAATGATTTTGTGTTTGTGCATTCTCCAATTGCCAATTGAGCACTACTTCTGCAAGTGTGATATGAAGAGGTTGTCCTTTAAAATATACTTTAATAGGATTTTTTTTATGGTTTACATACTCCTTAATTGGGTTGTTGGGTTTATGTGGTTTATGAGTGGTGGAAATTCTTCTTCATAGGTTGTAGAGAAAGGTAATTGGTACATATATATTTAGGGAATAGTCTGGGTAATTGGTGGAATGTGAAAAAGAGAGGATTACTTCTTAACCTATGTTAGAGCTTATTTATAGCAAAATAATGGTGGTTTAGTGTTTGGAGGTGTTTTTGGTAGTGGAGGTGGAGGTATGCTTAGTGGTGAGGATGGAGTATATGGACTAGGTCCATATTACACAAGAAAATCATAAGTGAAGATTCTTCAAGGAGTCCTATAGAAGGATCACCGTATTCATATCTTTTCTTGAGATTCACCTCAGAAAAGTATCCGTTCTTTTTCTTTTTTCTTGTTCTTTGGTTCATCATCTTCATTTAGGTTATAGTAACAATCATCACAATAATAGATATCAAAATAATAGTGTTCATTTCTTTTAAAAGCATAAATTGGCATTCCATCTATCCTGAAATAGACAATAGGAACATCTTCCTTAGGCTCATAAAGGAGTCATCATAAACTGTGTTGAAAAGACAGAAGGTGTAGTAGAGGAAAGAGAAGAAGACTTCTCAAACTTGGTTTCTACAATACCATCAAGTTTGCTTTGGAAGACTAGTTTTGTTGATTGTACCAACTAAGTTTTTTTCATGAAACTTTTCGTAACTCATGGCCCATTTTTCTAGCAGCAATTGAAGGAGTTCTTTTCTAGAAATTTGTTTAGGAACATGAATGCATTTTGGAGCATTTTTGGTATCTACAACGATGAGTAAGCCATCATCTCAATATGGAAGAGATAGATGTAGTGCATGATTTTGGATCCTACAAATCATTTAGTAATGAAGAGTAGCTACTATTGCAAAGACTACTTAAGGGGTTCTAATGATCTGGATTTATACCTTCAATGCAGAAAGTACATGAGAATCATTCAACACTATATTAAAATTGGGAAAGAATGTAAACATCACTAATCCAACATTTTAGAGAAGTTTCTACAATTCCAATAACTGTATGTTGATATTCTAAGTACCTTGTGTCTAAAAGAGCAATTTTAGCAAAAACTGACAAACCTTTTATACCATGGTAAAAAAGAGTCATTTTGATAGCACCAAAATGGATATGTGTATATCCTTGAGATATCCATTGATGCAAGAATTTTGGAGGGATCTGCAGACAAACAAATTGTTCTTCTCCTGAAGCTTATATGGTACACTGATCAAAATTTGAGGATTGAACATACTCTTTTATTAGTTTTACAGGTTGTCTGATCAAAGTTTTGATAGAATGAGTCCATGATCCTTTTTGTTTAGAAAAGACATCATAAGGATTTAAGAATGGAGCATTCGAATCTTGGATCTTTTAGGAATTAGAGAAATAGCTTAACTCATATAAATAATCTATCTTACTAGAAAATGATCCTTTGAAAGTGGGAGGAGGTGGTAAAGTAATGGTTAAAGGAATAGAAGGTGTATGTTGGTAGGAAGTTGAAGGTTCAATTGGTGTTTCCATGGTATGTGGATGGCCTTTAATTCTACATCTATCTACTAATCTCTATTCATGACAATGAACAATACATTAGGCTTCGATACCAATATGGCACTAGTCATACTTGTATTCATATTATAAATACGATCATTGACCTTAATAATTTATAATTAATTAATAAATAAAATTACAATAATGCGATGAGTTAAAAATAAAAAATTAAGTGTTAAATTGGTTCAAATTGAATGTGAGGTGTTAAAGTGATTAATAAAAAATAATTCAAGGAGCAAGTTATGCACTTGGCTCTTATTTTTTATACTAGATTTTCAATTGATTAAAAATTAAAAATTACCTTTAAATGAAACACAAATCACCATTAAATGAAATGCACATATGACTATTTAAAAAATCTAAAATTTTGTTACTCTTTAAATAGTAAGGTATTATTTGGTAAAACTGAAATTAAGTGCTAAAAAAATAAGCAATAATTGTAGTACTGAAAATTTAAGAGCTAAAATTTTAGTATTAAAAGTTTTAAGAATTGAATGATCATTGAATGAATATCAAATTCTCAAAAATAAATCTAAGATACAAATTTAAGATAAGATAATTATTTATTTTACAATACACTATTATTTAACTTGATTTTAAATATTTTAAACTTATTAATTATATTCTTGTCAATAAAAAAGAATTTTGATCATGAATGGATATTATCAAAATAGTAAATTTATTCTATTACTTAATCTAGTAAGTTAAAATTTATACTTATCAAATTAAGTGATTTTTTGAAATTAAGTTTTTAATAAAAAATATTATCAAACATACTTAAAGTATTAAAAATGAAAAAAACTATTATCAATCAATCTTAAAAAAATAAATACTAAATATTTAATTTTAAGTATTTAATATGATTATCAAACAACCTCTAAATTGTTATTTATAAGTTCTAAAAATAAAAATTTATTTTATAAAATTTTACAATATAAAGTCAAACATTTTTTTTTTATTGTTTGACGATTTTAACTAATAAATCCATGTTTCTTCTAAAAAAAAAATAATAACAATTAATCATTCACACTGACACCAATTAAAAAAAATCACAAATTAAGAAAGTATATCTATTATAATTCCAAGGCTAATATTGAAACTATCATTAGTAAAGGGTAAATAAAAATTCTAAATTTAAGTATCATTATTATAAAATATGTTTTCAGATAGGTAAAACAATAATAATAACTTCAATAAATTATTGAAGTTAATAGTAAATTTGTTGTTGACATGGTTTTTGACAACCATATTATTATGAATATTCATCGAGGTATTATTTGTCATATGGATAAGTTCATTTCAATGCAAATAAATTTGCGAATATAAGTATACTCTTATCTTTGGGTAGTTTTGATAGTCACCTTCTTGCCACGCTAGTTTATTTGCATCATGATGGTATATGCAGTGTTTCTCATGTTAGAGCTTGTGAAATTTATCTAAAACTTTGTCCTTTTTTTTAATGAAATTTTTTTTTATTAAGTTCCGTTTGTTTTGTAAAAATTAAATTGTCTAAGAAAAATATTTTTTGGATAACATATTTTATGGTGTGTGAAATACATTGTAAAAATATTAATTTCATTTTGATTTATAAGATTATAACAAAATTTAGACAAAAATATTTATATTATTTATTATTTAATATAAGAAAATACATCATAAATGAAAATTTTTGTAGGTGTCATCTATCATTCGTGATAAAAAAAAATACAAGTATTATATAATTTAATTTTCATTTAGCTGAGTTTGTCGAAATTTAGAAAATAATTTTTTATTTTCAAAATAAGAAGTCATTTTCTTAAAAAAAAAAAAAAACTTAGTCTTTTCTTTAACTAAGAAAATATTTTTTGTTGATAAATTTCCTAAATGCACCAACCAAAAAAAATGTGAAAAATGTTTTTCTAAAAAATATTTTTTGTTGAAACAAATGAAGTCCAAAGGGAGGAATCTTTTAAATTCCTACTTCATAACGATATTACTTTAATGACATGTTTAATTATAAAAAAATAGAATCTCATTTTAAAATAAATATTTTCATATTTCAATATTTTTATTTGATATATGTATGTAGTAAGAAAAATCCAAACCAAATAAAACTTAAAGCATGGTTTTTAAAATTTCATTTTTAAAATTTTGAAATAAATTAAATAGAATTAGAATCTATAAATTTTTAGAATTTTATTTTAAAATTTTTGAAAGAAATTAAGGTATTAAATAGAAAAATTAAAATAAAATTTTATTCTAATTTTATTTTTAATGTACTAAATATGGCTTAGTAGAATTAGGCACTTAAATTG
This sequence comes from Omphalea diandra, assembly GCA_949677035.1. Taxonomy (NCBI): domain Eukaryota; kingdom Viridiplantae; phylum Streptophyta; class Magnoliopsida; order Malpighiales; family Euphorbiaceae; genus Omphalea; species Omphalea diandra. The sequence continues at coordinate 7,600 of CATIWR010313574.1, read as the reverse complement.
TGATTGAATAATTATCCAACCCAAATAAAATATGAAACACGGTTGCTCAATTTGCTTGCTTCATTTCTTCTACGCATCTTCAAAACTCCCACTTCTTTATCCTTTTCTTCATACTTGGACGTGCAGTGAACCTTTTCTTTAGTATCTTGCAATCCTCACATAGTTCAAAATTCCCCGCAACTTCACTTCCAATTCAACCTTCTTCTCTGTCTTCTTCCCTTCTCCTCCTCCATCTCCATTTCTTCAACAAAGCCTATTAGGTCCCCAACCCCACGACCGTACACCTTGTGAGCCAAATAAAATACATAACCAACAAAGAAACAAACTAGTCAACTTCCTCCTTCTTTCCACCCCAATAAATCCCAACGAATTATCCATCTTTTTCTTATTTTTTTCTCTTCATCTAAGTTTGGCAACTTAATAAAAAAATATAAAATAATTAGAGTGACGAAAGCCCAATTGCCACTTGCAGAAAATGGTGCTGAAAATACTCGGGAGAAGAGTCAAAACCTCATCCTTTGATAAAATGTTTATAATGAAATAAAATGAATTGAATTGGAGTAAAAAAAAAATTTATATTTGAATTAGAGAGAATGAAATGAAATAGAAAGATTTGAAAAAGTTTGGTAAATCTCCTAAATCCTTACAAACCATTAAAATTGAGGTGTTTGCATGAGTTTAGAAAATTTAGGCATCAAAATTATATATTTACCCTTAATTTAAGATCATTTTGTCTTCTTCTCCGAACTCATAAGATAAAAATTATAAAAAATTAATTATGCACATTTTTTGTGAATAAAAATAAAATATAATTTTTAAATTATAACAATAAATTTCTATTTTAATATTAAATATTTGATAAATAAAAAAATAACAGAAAATTATATTTATATGTATAAGAGTATTTTTATCAATTTGAAGTTAATCTTCTATTTCATTTCAGTACAAATAAATAAAAATAATTTCAAATCATTCATTTTCATTTCTATCATCCCAAACATAAATATAATTTAACTATTTTTTTTCAAATCAAATCAATATATTTCATTTCATTAATAATCCTCATATTTCATTATAAACAGCTTCATCCAAACATACTGTTAGTGACCAAGTCCTTCAAGAGACCTCAAAAACAACCATCTTATAAAACCCCCTCTGCATCTGTTTCACCACCACCTGCTTCCCCTCCTCAAGCTTCAATAATGGTTCACGAATCCCAACATCACCAAAAGCCTTCAACGTCTCCATTTCTCTTCCCTAGAGCCCAATCCAATGTCCTCCCTGACCCTTCCCTCTTCTTTTCACCATCTCTCCTTTCCTCCCCTTTGCCTACAAATTCTTTCTTTCAAAACTTTACCCTTAAAAATGGTGATCAACCTGAGTACATCCACCCATATCTCATCAAATCCTCTGATTCTTCACTTTCTATCTCCTACCCATCTCTCTTCCATAACTCATCTTTCATGTACCAAATTTTCATCTCTGATCTCACCATCACTGCGTCGAATAAAACCCACCCAGCTTCACAAAAAAGTCATGTTATTTCCTCTTATAGTGATCTCAGTGTCACTTTGGACATACCCTCTTCAAACTTTCGTTTCTTTCTTGTTAGAGGAAGCCCTTTCTTGACGTGTTCCGTAACAGGCAATACTGCTATTTCTATGTCTACAATCCATGCCATTCTTTCTTTTTCATCAAATAGTTCACTCACCAAGTACACTGTTAACCTTAACAATGGCCAAACATGGCTTATATACTCCTCTTCGCAGATAAATTTGAGCCATAGCCTTTCTTCCATCACTTCTGATGAGTTTTCGGGCATGATAAGGATTGCATTGTTGCCTGATTCTGACCCTAAGTATGAGGCAATTCTTGATCGGTGCAGTTCTTGTTATGCAGTGTCAGGTGATGCAGCTCTTACTAAACCTTTTTGTTTGGAGTATAAATGGGAAAAGAAAGGGTGGGGTGATTTGCTTATGCTTGCACATCCTTTACACGTTAAGCTTTTATGTGGTGAAAATGTTAGTGTCTTAAATGATTTTAAGTACAAAAGTATCGATGGTGATCTTGTTGGTGTTGTTGGAGATTCTTGGTTGTTGAAGTCAGACTCTATTTCAATAACTTGGCATTCAATTAAGGGTATAAAGGAGGAATCTCGTGCTGAAATTATGTCTGCACTTTGTAAGGATGTTGAGGGTTTGGATTCTTCAGCTATAACAACAACCTCATCATATTTTTATGGTAAATTGATTGCCAGAGCAGCAAGGTTGGCTTTGATAGCTGAGGAGGTGGGTTTTTTTGATGTGATTCCAGTGATAAGAAAGTACTTGAAGGAAACAATTGAGCCATGGTTGGATGGGACTTTTAATGGGAATGGTTTTTTATATGAGGATAAATGGGGTGGAATTGTCACCAAACAAGGGTTAAGTGATTCTGGTGCAGATTTCGGATTTGGAGTTTATAATGATCACCACTTTCATATAGGTTACTTCCTTTATGGCATTGCTGTTCTTGCAAAAATTGATCCATTGTGGGGGAAGGAGAATAGGCCACAAGGTTATACCCTTATGGCTGATTTTATGAACTTGAGCAGCCGGACAAATTCTAATTATCCACGCTTGAGGTGCTTTGATTTTTATAAACTGCACTCTTGGGCTTCAGGGCTAACTGAATTTGCTGACGGGCGGAACCAGGAAAGCACAAGCGAGGCAGTGAATGGATACTATTCAGCAGCTTTGATGGGACTAGCCTATGGAGACACCCATCTTGTTGCCATTGCATCAATGCTTGCTGCAATGGAGATTCATGCTGCACAAACATGGTGGCATGTTAGGGAGGGTGATAATTTGTATGAAGAAGATTTTTCTAGAGAGAACAGGGTGGTGGGTGTTTTGTGGGCTAACAAGAGGGACAGTGGGCTTTGGTTTGCACCTCCTGACTGGAGGGAGTGTAGGCTTGGAATTCAGTTGATTCCCTTGTCACCTATCTCTGAGGTTTTGTTCTCTGATGTGGGCTATGTAAGGGAGCTCATTAATTGGACATTACCAGCTTTGGGAAGAGACGGAGTGGGCGAAGGGTGGAAAGGATTTCTCCATGCCTTGGAAGCAATCTATGACAAAGAAAGTGCTTTGGAGAAGATCAGAAACTTGAATCGTCATGACGATGGTAACTCACTTACTAATCTTCTGTGGTGGGTTTATAGCAGAGGCTATGAAGAGGAAGAATGGTGTGAGGGAGGAGGGAAACTCTGCTGGTTTAGTCACTATTATCACTAAAGTTGTTTTGTCATTGAGTCAGGATAACATAAGAAATAAAGTTAGAAAAAAAAAAAAAGAGAGTATCTGAATTTAAAGTATTAATTTTTAGTAGCAATTCTGTCATTTATGATTGATTCTTTATGTGATTTTTTTTTTCTTTTGATTGCGAATTTCTTACAAATATGAAAGATGAAATGGAGATAGACATTTTCTGACTTGCATGATATATATATATATATATAGGTGATGTTTCAATGGTTACTGTAATTTTTATTCATCCATGATTACTGCACTTATCAGCCTTTAAACTAAAAATTTAACGGTTATGATCATTTTGATTTGTAATTAATGTTTAAACTGAAAATTATAAGCATTTATTTTTCAGTTATAAAAATAATAACCATTGAAAATTCTCTCATATATATTTTGAGAGAGCCCTTGCTCTTAGAGCATTCTAACAATTCTTGGTTGTTTAGCTGTATTCGGAAATCCATGGCCTTTTGCTTTTGGCTTTTCCATCATTATCGTTGTTCCATATGATTTTGGTGAACTAGAATATAACGTATATCTTTATTTTGGCATGTTTTTGGGACAAAACAAATTTTAGAGACAGTGGAGTTGCTATATGCATATTGCATTACAGCAACAAGCTATGGAGTAAATGACTATTTATGGTTTTTTTCTTTGGTGTGAAAGTTTATCTTAAAGGATATCAAAGTGAGAAAGCTTGATGTTCATGTTCTCCGTTGGCTCACTAGGAGCATATCTAAGGTAAAATGTTGATTTGTGACAGGACACTCTCACTCTGCATGTACACTTGTTCTTTTAGTTCATTGAAAAATGATCAAGTCTCCTTTATTTTCTTTTGCCTTTGTTTTTTCGATCGAGGTAAATGCTGCACTTATTTAACCATTGTTTTTGTAATTCATTGTTTGATCTTGATGAAGCCTTTTGTCTGGTCTAGGATGTGTTTCAATGTTAGAACTCTCTAACATGCTAAAAACCACTCAACTGCACTGCAGCAGTGGTTGCAATTGCAAGAATAGTTTCTTCTGCAACCTTTAAAGATAAATGCAAAGCCATAACAATTTTCAGGTTAAACTGGCAAGAGGTTTACAGACACATGCACGAATGCAGCTGCAGGCGAGCATGCAAAAATGTGCAAATGTTGATGCATTTTCCAAGTTTGTTTTCTTGTTCTTTAAGTGTGGAATAGATTCAGTTGCCATTTGTTTTCCTTGATAGCTGCTTGTTTTTATGATACAGAACAAGTCAGGTTAATACAGCATGACAATGCTCAATTTTACTGTCATATTTTTAGCACAGTAAGCACAAACAGATGTGAGAACATGGGCACTGGGCGGACATATTAAGCAGCCTACGCCCATAAAATCAAGCCATAACCCAGTTATGCGAACAAGTTGAAGATCCAGCCCATTTTTCTTTGTTCATCTTTTTATAAGGTCTACTGATCTATAAGCCCTGACTGCTTGCACATTAGAGCTATAGGTGGTAACCTTTCAATGGTCTGGCCCTTCATGCTTAATCAATCTTGTGCAGAGCTATTATATTAGGTTCAGTTTAGTTATAGGGTAAAATATAAATTACTTCCTAAATCAATGACTTATAAATTAAAGAAAAAAGTTTGAAAATGAGTTTAGGATGATTCCTCATCTTTATAGGACATTTATATATCACAAAATTGTGATAATTCTGTTGTTTAAGAAATCTACCATATGGCAGCATGTTAAATTCGAAATTTTTTGATGTCGTGAAAAAAAAACCCAAAAATATTATTTTGCTATTGTTGATATTTTTATTATTAGATTATGTCAAATCCATCATCAAAATAAATTATAGTAGTCTATAATTAACATTTTCAATATGATTTTTTTTAACAGCTGCTCAAACGATAATGTCAAACGGATCCTTAATGTGTGAATCCACTTAACTTTTGACGCATTGAGTAGTGAATATCAGGCTCGATTCAGATTTTGTTTTCATATTTAGACAAAACTGAATCATGCAAGCTGTGTTACAACAGAGATTATTAGGATTGACTTAGCACAAAACCAGTATTAGCCAATCGTCCATTGCTAATCGTATGCAATTTGCTATTTATATTCATTATGCATTGGGTACATGACAACATATAACTCCATCTTATACTTCATATTGATACAGAGATGTGCAGAATGTTGGAAATATTTTTATGTGGGCTAATATTAATTATGGATTGATTTTAATTATTTATTAAAACGGACTGAATAATATAGTTTATTGATTGTGGATAAACCCAATTAAAATGCGATCAATGTCATTATGAGCTTGTGACATCTTTTGTAGGCCGATATGGAAGACGGTCAATGTAAGCCTATTTTAACATGGACCTGTGATGGGTGGACCTGTTAAAATTATTATAAATAGGCTAGGTCCTCTCTCCTGCCTTCATAACAGAAAACCCTAGTTGTTATACCCATTGTAGCCGTCTTCGAGAAAGTCAAGGAGAGGAAGATCTAGCTTTTGTTTTTCAACCGTTCTGACAAATCTTCAATTGTTTTATTTCAGCTTTCGTAATTATGGCTCAAAGTAATTTGAGATTCAACACGGAGACATGTATTTAATTTGTTTTCGTTCAGTTATTAAATTTTTGGTGTTCTAAAATTATGTACAAGATCCTATATTAAATATTTTATATGTGGTACAGAGCATAGTTGTGGTACATGATTTAGAACCCTAGATGTTTTGTATTGTTAACAAAAAAAAAAAAATTTGATGGTTGATGGAGGCACAGAGGCATTATTGCATCGCCTTTTGATATATTTATTTTGTTGCTACAATCAGAAGCTTTTTCGGTACCTCAGATGGTTGATGATTCGTCCAACTTGCGTGAGAGGTCGCGGTTTCGATCCGTGTTGCCCAAAACCATTCTTGTCTGCCCTTTTTCTTTTTCTTTTTTTTTTTCTTATGTCTTCTTTCTCCCCTCTGCGATCCTTTCACAAAGCTTCCTTTGGTTCCAAACCTAAATTGCAACAGCCGTAACCCTTTCTTGACAGAGCCCTATTGCTCCAAATCACAGAACCCTGTAATCAAAGCTGCAACCAATGAACTATAAACAGCAACGCAAATAAATTTTATTTTATTTTATTTTATTTTTTGGTCCCAAACCCAGCTGCGCTAATCGCCCCTTCTCCCGTAATCGGCTTCTGTTGCCGACAGTCTTGGTGAGACAAACCTTGATAGTGCTCTTGATGGCGAGCTTTATGCTGAATATGCTCACGAGGATGGTGTGCTTGAAACAACCATTGTCTTAGAGTTCATAGAGGATGCAGAGGTTGTTGGTGAATCCCTGCCACGTAATGTTTGAGTCTTTGACTCGTTTCAGCATCTACTTATCAATGGATTTGTCAATAATGACTGGGCACTGTCAAGGTATTGCATCCAGCGATTTTCTTACTGCGTTTTATACACTGTCAAAATCATAAGGTTCATGTCGTAGCTCTTTTTTTTGAGCCAAGAATGAGGGGAAAGAAAGCAGATGAATTTGTTAGAAAATCTGGGTTTGATTGTTCTTTTCGTATGGAAGCATCGAGTTTTTCTAAAGGGGATTTGGATTTTGTCGCGTTAGGAGGTTCTGGTTGAAAGAGACGAATCCATGCCAAAGAAAGGTTTTGATTTTTCACTCATCATGTGAACACGCTTAACCAAATATATGGGACAACACAAGTCCATGTCCACCTGCTGTTGGTTAATTGAACACGTGAAGTTCCTCTCCTTGAAGCTTGATCTTTTTTTTTTTTTTTTTGGTCAATTTCACGGTGACGTCGTCTTGCGTGCAGCACCAATTTTTTGGTTGAAATACTCTGCAACAAACTGTTGCCAGCCACCGTTTATGATTTGATGATGAAATTTTTTTTTTTTTCAAGATGATTTTCTTTTGGCATCAATCATCTTAATTCGTTTTGTTTTTTTTTTGTGACTTTACCCTTCGTATTTTCGAATTGTCAAATTATTTTGAATTCTTTGATAATCTATCTGTGTGTTGAAATTTTTTTTTATGCGAACTAATATTTATAGTAATAACTTATAATTTATGTGCATCGTGACATGTTTTATTTTTATTTTAATAATTATTAATATATATGTGTGTATATATATAATTTATTATCTATTTATTATTTAGTGATATTGACCTTGTGATAATGTTAAATAAATAGATAATATATATTTGTTTTACACATATATATAAGAAAATAATTATGTGCTTAAAATTAAGGTATATTTTTTGGTACCTTGTGTATTTTTGGAATATATATTTGTGTTCAGTATGTATTTTAATTGGG
>CATIWR010313573.1:0-22699 GCA_949677035.1 Omphalea diandra | reverse complement strand
GTTTAGCAGACTATCTGATCAAGGTTTTGATAGAATGAGTCCATGATCCTTTTTGTTTAAAAAGGCATCATAAGAATTAAGGAAATAGGCTTTTGTATCTTGGATTTTTTGGGAATCTGGAATATAGCCTAATGCTCCAAATTGTTTATAAAGAATAAATTAGTTGATAGATGGAACAAAAGGTCATCTCATTTACCATGGATAACCTAAACAATGAACCCTCTTCTTCTCAGTTTACCCCCACTATTCCTTGAATTGTTACTCTTCCTCCACCTCTTATGCTTAAAAAAACTTCTTATAGTAAGATAGACTATCTCTTAGAGAAACTGATAATTTGAAAATGATGATGAAGAAATTCAAGAATTACTAGACCAGTTTATGGTTGTTCCTTCTCAAAATCAATAGTCAACAAATAATCTCTCTTATATTGTTGATCCACCGAAAGAAAGGGAAGCAGAAATAGCCCTGACTCGATCTTATGTCTTACCAACTAAAAGACAATAGTTTTCTCCTGATGATGTCTCCCAAGCTCTTTATAGAGACAAGATATAAGAGTGCAGAGCATGGATTGATACTTAGATGCAGAAGCCTAATATGACTCTCCGAAAAGTCTTAGAAGAGTTTGTGACAAGGCTTATAGGAAAACTTTAAGATTGGTAAATGGTGATGGATGAATATTTCAAGCTTAAGCTAGTCTAATGCGCAAATGCTACAAAATTTTTAACTTATTTTTACCATGAGTTTTTGGAAAAAGTTCAAGATCATGCGAAAATAACTCCCAAGGAGTATTTCAATATGAAGTGTTGTTCTTTGTTGAAGAATAATCTACATCTCCATTTCTAGAGAATGTCGAAAAAGTTTTATCAACTTAGTGGATAGGCTAATCCAGATTTGAACCAAACCTTTATTACTTCTTTGTCTGGGCCACATGTATTTTTGTTGGTAACAACATAAAATAGACAACTCCATAGTCCCTGATTAAGTAGTTGTCCTCTTAGTATTCATACCATGGAAAACTAGTAGTGAGCAGAGGATCTAAAGTTGGAAGAGGAAATTAAAGATAAATGTAAGAACCTTAGGCATAAGAGCTTTTAGAAAGGCATAGTTTATTAAACAAGAGGCAGTATCTAGTAAGGGGTTCTTTCTCATATCTTTCTCAATTCGAGAAAGTTGGTCATTCAGTTTTTAAATTTTAGCTATCTTTTGACTGAAATCAACATAATAAGTTTTTTGTTCAATCATATTCATTAGCTCATTATGTCTTTCTTCAATCTGGGATTATAGCCTTAGCATGAGCAATTGTATATTCTTCTGATGTCCTGACAATTTTGTATCCATACGATGCAACTAAATAGATAATTGCTCTACCTTAGTCTCAATCTCCTTAAGAAGATGATTTTGTGACTGGACATTTTTTTATTGTCAATTAAGAACTGCTTCTACAGGTGCGATCTGCAGAGGCTGATCTTTGGGATCTACTCCATATGGGTTTTTTATGGATGCAACATTCTTTACATTGGTTGTTGGATTGATATGGTCTATGAGAGGCGGAAATTCTTCTTCAAAGTTAAAAGAAATAGGCTGACACATGCATATTTGAGGGACATGTTGAATGAGCATAGAAATGGAAGAAAGAGTAAATTCTTTCTTTATCCATTGTAAAGCTTTTTTTGAAATGGTAAGGGCAGTTTGGTGTTTAGAGGTGTTTTTGGTGATGAGGTTTTTGAGGGTTGGGAAGGAGTGTATGAAGGAGGTCCATATTGGACAAGAAATGTATGGAAAGGAACACTTCATGTGATTGCGAATCTCAATGTTTTCAAGCTGAGTGATGAGTAAAAGATCAAATTTCAGCAAAATCTTGCAACATACAATACTATAGAATGCAAGCTACTTTGTCCCCAGCATAAGTGCAATCTTCTTGCCAATATCTATAGCTATTTATTTTCCTACAACTAACATTGAAAAATGTGGCTGCTTTTGACTATACATTCTTGTCTCTGAAAAAATATTATGGGACCATGAAATTGAATCAGAATTTAGAATATCTGAAAGAGTGGTGAGCGGTGGTGAGTTGGGTTCTACTATTATCAATCAAAAAATCAAATTGGAGTGGACTCCAACTACTATGGTTACTGTTTGTCAAGCTCAGATATAAACGCATTAATAGGGCAAAGAAAAAGAACCGTTGTCCAAAGAATTTGATTTTTGATATAAAAATGATTCATTTCACTTGAGATTATTGTGGTCTGTTTCAACCAAATGATCTTAGAAAACTATTAGAACATATGATTTTTGTTCTTTATGTGTTCCGTAAACATCTGACAATTTGCCACAAAGTTTTAGTTTGATAATGTCATCACTTTATTCAAAGTTATGTGGTTTGGAAGCTCATTAACCAACCACACGTTAGACACCGTCTTTCTTCAGAGGAAATGAAAGAATTTTGACGTTTTGCAAGGTCATAGTTGAGGAGTGGACCGACAGCAATTAAGTGACTGTCTTCTTGGGGCTGCTATGTTAGGCAGCTTCATGAGCCATTTATTATACTTGAAGTCTTGAACAGCGTATAATATGCCATTTGGAATGAGAGAAAGCACGTTATAACGGTAATGTTTGGTCAGATTCTAACCCCACTGCCCAGTAGTATCCATGGCGTTATAACGGTCAAAACTTACTAAAAGTGATAAAGATCGAAGCAAAGGAAATGGATTCAGCAACATAGTAATTGTCAAAAAGAACTAAGTGAACTTAAATCTGATTCTTGCTATTCGCAAAGAATTCATCTCATAGATTCATTATGTTGATGGGGCCTCGTGTAAGAGTGTCATTCTCACTGATAGAGACTTCACTTCATCGCCTGTGACTTGCTCGAGGGAAGAAACAACATTGGGGATGGTTGCGGAAGTCCCAACAATGCAATTAGCATACTATAGCTTCCGGTTGTTCTTTAGTTATGGAATTTACTTGCTAATCATAATTTTCAACGTCGAGCATAAACTACTGAAATTGACTCAAAAAGTATTTGAGATTGATTCAATATTAATTGAGTTGAGCCTACGCTTCAGCTTCTTAAATAATTAAATAAATCAAATTTAAATTTTTTATTCGGGAAAAAAGTGAGGTGTAAAAATAAAGGTAAGGAAAGAAAAGAAATGGAAGAGTAAATTTTTTACTCTATTTGGAAAGCTATGTAATTGAGGAAAATGAACCAATGGACAAATCTTTATTCTCTTATTTGAAAAAGATAGAAATGAAAGAAGGTATATATATTTTTTAATATGAAATTATTATCCTATCCTTCACATTATGACCTTTATTAATGAGAAATTACATATTATTTTTTTATAAAAATTACTTGTTCTTGGATTATATTTTTATATATAAATATTAAATATTAGAATTACATTAATTTTTTTTATTATAATTAATCAGTAAAATTATATTGATTAATTTATATTACAAAAATATAAAAGCTATATTGGTGTATTTATAATTTTAATTTTAAATGCTTTCACAATTCTACATTTTTCATATTTCCTTTTAAAAAACAAGAAATTCATTTTTGTGGGCCTTTAGAGAATATTTCACTATTCGTAAACGATTTTTTCCCCTTTCCATATCTCAAACTCTTTTCGTTCCTCTCTTTTTCTTTCTCCAGCCTCTTTCTTTTTTTCAAATAGAGTGTAAGTATTAAAAGATTCGACTGAGAGAGATTTGTAAGTTTAATTGAATTTTAATATTTATATTCTAAACAATTTAGTATATTTATATAAATAACCAAATAAAATCAAATAAATCTAATTTTAAATTCAATAGAATTTATTTAAATTTAAATTTAATATTTTTTAAAAAGTAATTGACTAATCAAGTCAAACTCAAAAACCTCAAATATTTCATTAGGCCAAACTCAAATTTAAGAAATCAAACTCGAGCTAAACTCGAATTTAAAGTTTTATAGTTGAACTTAAATTTTATATGTTTTATAATCGAACTTAAATCTGATTGCTTGTTTTCACCCTCAAACGCAACTCAAACAATCTCTGCATTTGCGGATGCGTAGGAAGTAAAGCATGGCCAAGATTTTTGTGCTTTTTGTATTTGGAAAACCCCTTGAAGAGCATGAAGTTACTAATGTCGCTTAATGTTCTTCCAAAAAAATTCTAACTTTAAAAGGGTGTTTGATATGGTTATTAAATACAACTAATCTCAAGTAATAGCCAAGAAATGTTCCTTTAATAAATCACAATTAAACAACTAATAGTGAATATAACTTTAATCCATTATAGTTTTTATTCTCTTATTTTAACTTTTTTCTAAACTTCTAGAATGAAAGTCAAAGAAAAATAAAAAATGTTCCAACTTTGTAATTATTTTTAAAATTTTATTATTCAACTATCAACTATAAATTATAATATTATAATTAATTATATAAAAATAATTTTTTAAAATTATTATCCATAAGTTTTATAAAAAGAATTATATATACATGATATTTTAATTATTAAAAATATAGACTTATATATTTACTAATATTAATAAAAAATAATTATTAAATTTCATAAAGAAAAATTAATAATTACAACATGATAAGTTTTGCAATTATATTTTATGAGCATATGTGCAAATCTATTATTTAATTATCTTTTATTTATATTTTAATTTGCTTAATTCAATATATATAATATTAATATTATATGTATCCTATTAATCATATTAGTAATTTTATAAATTAAGAACAAACACTTAATATCAAATCGCTATCAACTAATAGCTAATGCTATCAACGACATCTATCATTCAAAATATTTTAGGAAACTTGAAGCATTAAAAGGATGGACTCTGATAGGGAAAATACAATCCATCCCAGAAAAAAAAAAACACACTTCACAAAATAAGAGTTGCATACTTGAACATGATTTCTCCTCCATGAAAACCCAGTAGCAAGACGCTTTGGTTATACATTGATCAAGAAACAAACGACAAATTGTAATATTTTCATTAGATAAAGAAAATTGCATCTAATGCTTGAAAAGAAACAACAATTAGCACTATATAGTTCTGGTCTTTGAAACATACTTCTCATTTAATAGAGGATCTACAGGCTACAGCTACTATAATAACAGGCACCCCCCACTCTAAATTCAAAACCCATCCACCTGTTTTTACAATGCAATAATGTTCTACTTGCTCTCAGTAACAGGGAGGTATACACCTTCTGCTGCCAGCCAAACATTATCAGCACGCTTCTCGCGGACACCACAAACCTGTTTAAGCTCATAGATCAATAATATACAAAGAAGCATGGAAACAAGAAATTAAGTAGCAGCACACTGTTTATAACTCTCAACAGTTTTCTAGACAGACATTCACTGCTAGGAAAGAACACTGTATCTTAATAATGAATGCCACAGTTAAGTTGCCTCTTTCATGGACAGCTAAGCGATCCATGTTGGCTTGACTGTAACACTAATTTTTCAAGATCAGTGAAAAAAATAGCATGCATATTCAAACTCGAAGTTAGGTCAATATAGTAGCAGTAAAAAAGAGTTATTCCTCACCTCTTGCTGTCCCCCAGCTATTCGTTGGTATTTCTTGTCATGACTATGCAGGTAACCGCCAGTGTCAACATGTTGTAGGCGAATCCTTTGATCTTGCTTCCAAATCTTCCCACTCCCTTCAATCAGAAGCCTGAAAAAAAAAAAAAAAAAAAAAAAAAGAAGCCAACATAAATTGTCAAAAGGAAAAAATATCCATGTGTAGCTAAAGACAACCTTGAATGATTGTATTTTTGTCTGACCTCCAGTAATCCCCAGAGTCAGATTCAGAATCTCCTCCAAAGCAGCTAACCTACACCCAGAAAAGTGTGTGGCTTGAGTCATTAGTACGTTCATTGTCTGAAAAGGTGCACAAATTCAGCTTTCAAGCTGCTGAAGTAAGATTATTATTTCATTGTATACTGATTAGCAGCTTCATTAACGAAATAGCTCCTTTTTCAAGTCAAGGAAATGCTCAGTCTGAAAGATCATTGCCACACATACACAAAAACAAAATCCATTCCATTTAATCCTCATCCAGTTTATGCGTCATGAGTAAGTATGAAGTCTCTTCTTCTAGGTCACCGAACATACTTTATATCTTAGAAAAACTTATGGTTAGACATACGGCAAGTTAATTAATATCTCCATCACCTTAAACATAAAAGGCATACGAATTAAAATAGGAGTGAAATAGTAAAACTAGTACTAACCTCCATATTGCCTGATATTGGGGATGCGTGCAAATGGCTGTGCAGCCATTTTCCAGTCCTCATGTGTTGTAAGCGAATGATTGTACCAGTTTTGATCGGATCACCTTGTTTGGCATCTGTGCCTGGCTGAGGCCTAACAATCTACGAAAATAAACATTATTTCAAATCTATAAACAAAACATCCGCAATTTCAAATGATAGCCAGTCTTTGTTTGAATAATATATAGAAATTCAAATTTTAATTAGGACTTGATAACATGAGGAAAACAAAAATTTCCTACAAAGAAAAAATCTTGCAAAGAATCCAAGCATAAATCTATTTGATAACGCAAAGATATGCTAAGATAGGAGATTTTACGCCAACCAGTCAAGTAATCAAAACAATAAATGACCGTTATAAGAAGCAAAAAAATGGTGTAAAACTTTCCAACAGTTTGAAGCATCAATTGGGAATCGCATAGTTTAGAATTCAAACAAATTCCATCTGTGCTAAAATGCGTGATATAGGATATGCCTCTTTCGTGGGAGTGGAGAAAATAAGAAACATATAAAGGGGGTAGGGAAGTACCCAGTAACTATTGGAATCATCAACATTAGGAAATCCAGTAACAGATTGCTGTCCACTACCAGAGCCATAAGGCACATCATGAGAATGCAGCCGAAATTTCGTCCTCTCGTGCATCAGCTTAAGAACCGTTCCATAAGTAATCTAAACACCAAAGAAAGCACAGCTCAGTTCCTGACTTATAGATCTAAATTATATTTTTTTTTAAAAAAAAAAAGACGTCGCATCTTGATGACTAAAATAAACAAAAAGAGTATCCATCAATCAAACGATTATTAAATAAAGATGAAATATTTCTAACATTACAGAAGATTTGAGTAAAGAAATCGGATGAACCTCAAGGTTTTGAGAAGAGGAAGAGGAGGATGCCGCGGATGCCGAGGAAAAGGAGGCGTTCTCAAGATCGAGATTGAGGAAGAGGAAAATTGAGAGGGCAAAGAATGCGAGAGCCATGGCGAAGAGCAATCCAATGAACCAGTTGTGCTGCCAGAAAGGTATCGGTTCTCTGTACACGATTCTTGTTGGAGCTGCTTTTTCTTTTTTCGATTCCGAGGAAGAAGGCGGTGGTTTCCTTCGAGAAGGCGCTTGTGGGGCTGAGGGAGCCACGGTTATTGAATTACTATATTATCAGAACTCACCCAATTTCTTTCTAGAGTTTCTTCGTTGTTTTAGATTACAGTAATGTCTTAGGGATGGATCTGTGAATTTTGAAGCTTTGGTTAAGACCAGAACGAGGAAGAAAACTGAACCTTGGGACACGTTGGGTTGCAATGTGACTGCCAATGGGAAGTTTACAGCTTAGCATTCGGGTGACGTGGAGATTTTCTATTTGACAAGACACTCTCTGCTCAAATTTTACGATTCAGATGGACTTGCGGCATTGACTTGATGACTTTTCAATTGGGCGGGAACTAGGCCCGGCCTTTTTTAAGACAAGTAAAAAAAAAGGCCTAATGTGCTTGCACTAAATCTTAAACTTGGGCCGCCAGTTAAGCCCACTATAAATCAATTATCCTCCGAAGCACCCAGAAAATTTCCTAGTCGACTGTCACGTTCTCAGTACTTAACTGAACCATCTCAGCTCGCCGCCTCTGACCCATCATCGTCTACTGTCTTTCGTCTTTGTGAAATTTAGACATTCTTTATCAGGAAAACAAAATGGCTGGAACTGGAGTTTTCACTGAAATAGTTGATGGAGATGGTATTTATAAATTCTATTCAGATGGTGTGTGGAAAAAGTCTTCATCCGCAAAATCAGTCCCCGTCATCAATCCCACTACCAGAACCACTCAATTCAAGGTCCAAGGTACTCCTTTTAGGCATTAATTGCAGTACCATGCAAATAATCTTAGTTTTGATTGTTCATCGACTTGTGCCATCTTTTTTCTTTTTCTCTTGTTGAACTCAATTGGAGCAGCTTGTACACAAGAAGAGGTGAACAAGATCGTAGAAGCAGCAAACTAGCTCAAAAATAATGGGCAAAGACCCCACTGTGGAAAAGGGCTTAACTGCTTCACAAGGCAGCTGCAATCTTGACAGAGCACAGAGCTCCCATTGCTGAGTGCCTTGTTAAGGAGGTTGCAAAGCCAGCTAAGGATGCACTCACTGAAGTATGTATTCTGCTCTTGCTTTGAATGCAAAACTTTTTTGTAATGTTACCCTTTTAATATTTTTAAGAGGAAAGTAGTCTTATTGCTTAACTAAATGATGTCTAAAACACCGTCTTTGCTTATTGGCATAATATAGGTGGTGAGGTCTGGGGATTTCGTGTCCTATTGTGCTGAGGAAGGGGTTAAGATTCTTGGAGAAGGGAAGTTTTTGGTGTCTGATAGTTTTCCTGGGAATGAAAGAACCAAATATTGCCTGACTTCAAAGGTAAATTTCATTTCATTTTATTTTATTTTAATTTTGGGGTGGAAATTTGATAATTCTGTCGTTTGGGCACGTGGGATTGCACTAACTCGCCCTATGCATATATTTAATTTCATTTTCTTCTGCTTTCTTTTATAAATTTGTATTGGTTTGCCAAGTGGATTACCTTTCGCCCGCCCACTGATAAGAGTTAGTTTCTTTGTCAGTTGTCTTTGTCATCACATTAAAGTCAAGGTATACCCCAATTTTACCAAGGGAATATTAAAATACATTAGGAATATCCCATGTACTAGAGGTACATATGGCATGAAGATACTACTGTGATTTTAGTTTGAGCTGGTGAAATAACTATATTCCCATGGGCGGGTTCACATGTCACCCACCACCAAAGTGCCCTGATATTTTCACTTGTTGGGTAGGGACATAGCCGTGAGGCTATCCCTTTTGTAAATCCAGATAATTGGGTTCATTGATGTTTAGTTTCACATCCAGATAATTGGGTTCATTGATGATTTTGATACATATGATATATGTCATGCCACAAAAACATTTAGATGTAAACCAAGAAAGTGTATAATTGGATGCTTAATCGCTCCTGTAACCACAATATTATGGGTCAAGCACAAAACAAGAGGGAAAAAAAAAAAGTAGGAGGTTGAATATTTTAGAATTAAAACTATCAAATCTAATGTTTCCATTACAACATTTGAGAAGTTTAAATCAAATGATCAGATTGTCATATGATGTGATAAACTCCGAAGAAATAAGTTATCAAGTTTTGAGGAAATAGAAGAACATATTTGGCAGAAAAATGTAAACAAGTTTGATGAATATGAGCTTTAGTTTAGAGGAAATAGGAAGAAAAATTTAAAAGCCTAGGTAAACAAGTTTTATAAATGTGAACATGTTTAGCTGAGCAGGATATTCGGGTGAATGTGAACATTCCCCATTTTGGTTTGGTTGGAGCTGATATATTATACTTGAATCAAACTTTGGGGCTAAAATTATAGAAGAAATTTGGAAGTGTAAGCAAATATATTACTTTCAACTATCATAATATTAGTGATACTTTTTATCATTCTGTACTTTTTATATATGGCTCCTGTACGCAGATTCCTCTGGGGTTTGTTTTAGCTATCCCACCCTTCAACTATCCAGTCACTCTTGCTGTTTCAAAAATTGCTCCTGCCTCAATTGCCGGAAACTCCCTTGTGCTTAAGTCTCCAACCCAGTTACGAATCGAAATTCTCCATTGCTCATTTGCATGTCTGAACAGTTGATATACAGTAGTTTTTTATATTCCATAATCCAGCTAAAGAACCTCAAAGTATGTTCTGTTAAACTATCTCATGAAATTATGCCCTTGCTTCCTGCAAGGTGCCGTAGCTACACTTATCCATTGCTTTCACTTGGCTGGTTTTCCCAAGGGTCTTATTAGTTGTGTTACTGGAAAGGGGTCAGAAATTGGTGACTTCCTCTCAATGCATCCTGGGGTCAACTGTATAAGGTAGCATATTTGGTCTCTTTAAGATATTTTGTTCACATAAACTTTTCTGGTTATCTTCATTTGTCGAGCCTTCATTGCCTATTAATTTGATTAAGAATCCAGTGTGCTTGGGTTGCATATAATAAGCAATGAGAGGAAGCATTTCTGAAGTTAAAAATTACATTAATCTTTTTTCCAGAGTCAGTGGTGAAATTCTTCTGGCTGATTGGCACTCCTGTTCACCTTCACAGGTGGAGACACTGGAATATCAATCTCAAAGAAGGCAGGCATGATTCCTCTTCAGATGTTGGGTGGTAAAGATGCTTGTATCATTTTAGAGGATGCTGATTTGGATTTGGCTGCAGCAAACATTGTGAAAGGAGGTTTCTCATACAGGTGAAAGATGCAATCTTTTTGTCAACTGCTTTGAAACATCTTTAGCCAATTCCAGATTCAGAATCATCTCCATTGGTACAAAGTCTTAAATCATGATACCACCTTTATATTAGCTTAGTGCACCTCGATATTCTACCATTGAACATATCCTAATAGTTTTATATAATTTATGTCAGTGATCAAAGGTATACAGCAGTCAAGGTTGTTCTAGTCATGGAGTCAGTAGCTGATATTCTTGTTGAGAAAGTGAATACCAAAGTTGCGAAACTGACTGTTGGACCACCTGAGGATGATTGCGATATTACTCCAGTTGTTACAGAGTCCTCTGCAAACTGTATTGAAGGGTTGGTAATGGATGCCAAGCAAAAAGGAGCAACGTTCTGTCAGGAGTACAAAAGACAGGGCAACCTCATTTGGCCATTGTTGTTAGATAATGTTTGACCTGGTATGAGAATTGCGTGGGAGGAGCCCTTTGGTCCAGTTTTACCAGTTATCAGGATAAACTCTGTGAAAGAGGGAATCTACCACTGTAATGCTAGCAATTTTGGCCTTCAGGTATAACATTGTTCTTCCAAATTATGTTTGTTCATTTCTGGCCATTTGGAATTTATGAAATTTTGGAATTCAAACAGTATAAATCATTTTGCATTTTGTCATGTGCATTTCAATTGAGATCGATCCATTTGTAAACAACTTAAAAGGGATGCATCTTAGAGATATTACAAAGTTGAAGAAACTAAGCTACTATGTTGCTATAGTGATGCATCTTTACAAGAGACAAACAAAGTGATTTTTATCAGTGATGCTATGGAGACAAGAACAGTGCAGATCAATTCAGTGCCAGCTCGTGGACCTGATCATTTTCCATTCCAGGTAAATTTTCTGTCCATATTCACAATTTACAGAGGGATGTTTCTTTTCCACTCCGTCCAGATTGGGTATAATAGTAAATGTGAAATAATTAGTTTACTTGGAATTTCTGTCAACTTCGGGATGCAAATCTATTCCTTTTGGATGCAAGATAATCGGGCCATTAAAGTTTGAGTTGGCAAACAACTGTAAACTTTTGTTGGTGCGGCACATATCTTTTTGCTACTCGTTTTGAGGATAGACTCACAAAATACCATCTCGGACCTCCATTTTAAGAAACTTGTACAATTAGAGACGATAGCTTCAACTGATCTCTTCAAATCTGATTTTAATTGCTGTATATATACAAAAATCCATTGCTTTGTGCAGGGTTTGAAGGACAGTGGAATTGGCTCTCAGGGAATAACCAATAGCATTAATATGATGACCAAGGTCAAGAGTACTGTGATCGACTTACCTGCCCCTTCTTATACTGTGGGTTGATATACCATTGTGGGTATTTAAGATTATAACTATTGACTTATATTCCTTTCCCTTTTTGCCCTAGGATTGATATGGCCATTAGGCCTAAATAAGTTACACCAAACTACATCTTTTAGCTCGCTCATATAATCAGCTGGTCGGCTGGAGCTTTCTGTATGCAATATAGAGGAGAACAATGGGTCTAGTTGTTTCATGTTCTAGTGTCTCACTAGAATGTGTGGCTAAGTTATATGTTTATTTTATGCCTATATCAGTGTTTAGATATATTTGTAAATAATGGAATCAGTGTATTCTGCCAACATATTTGTACCAAACATATCAAGCCCTATGCTGGAAAGTAAACTTAAATTTATGTATCTAGAAATATGATTAGTCAAAGTATGTGTGAAATGAGCGAGTATAGATAAATGTGCTTAGATAAGTGTGTCCTATTTATACCTATCTAATTTAAAAATATTATATCATGTAGGGTGGAGCGATTTAATAATTTGTAATTTATTGTTCTTCGATTGTATTATTTCTTTCTCAATTTAAATGGTTTCGAATGCTAGAGCTTTCACGACCCTGCTTGTTGACCTTAGTGGGGAACCCTTAAGGTAATCAGTAAAAAATAGAAACAATGCTGATATATTGGTCATATAAAATCTGGCAATTTGTTCTTTTTTGGTTCAAGCAAATCAATTATCAACTTCGACGTTTGACCTTTCTTTTCCATATTTGTGCACGGTTATCATATCTGTTCCCAGAAAGATGTTTTGCACACAATGGACGCTCAAAATATAAATGTAAACTAGAGGGGCCCAAAAGGGAAATTATTTGTGCTCTATGGGTTATGTGAGATTCCACAAGTTTGGTTCATTCGGAATTTTATATATATATATATATATATAGTAATCATAAGAATTAATCAATTAAATTATTTTTTTAAAACAAGCTGCGCTTTTTTTTATTTTGAAATAATTCATTCTATATTGTTTAATTTTACATATTTTTGCTATTAAATCCTTCACTTCAAAATATAAATTTAAAATTTTTCAGTTATTCATGTTTATTATATAAATTTTTTTTCTATCTTGTTTGTTAAGAGTGCCAATGAAAAATTATTACGATAAAAAATCAATTGAACTCTCAAATTTGTATTTGAGCTCTAAAGTCAATTTAGTATAGGACAATAATTAACACAAATCTTATAGATTTTAATTGAATTAGGTTCAAACTGTAATAAAATAATTAAAATTTATTTTTATTTTATCAATAACAAAAATATTAAAAAACTTAAAATAAAAATCAAAATATTTAACAATGACGAGTCTTCCATGATTTTCTTCCTTTTATTTATATTTTCTCTTTGACTACAATGATCATCATCTTCTAATAAATGTCATCATTTAATCAAAATCTTTTTCTATCATTAAAATTTTATTTTTAAACCTAAATAGAAATTTTATTTTTCGAAAAATTTTATAGAGTTAAAATTTTATTAAATGTGAAAAATTAATGTTAAATATTTTCTTTTAGGTTTTGTTACTATTAATTTTAGCTTGAAATAGTTTTTAGTTAATCAATGGCAATTTTCTCTTTAGTTTTATTTTTATTTGCTTTGATTTTTTGAAGAAATAATATAAATATTTTATTCATGAGTAAAAATCACGCTTGATCCATAAATATATAGCTTAAAAAATAATATCACAAGAACGTAAATACATAATATAAAAGAATTGTATAATTTTTTCTGTATTTTCTAAATAAATTAATAATATATTGCAAATTAATTGCTGATAAACATAGTTTGTTCAGTAGTTATTTTTAATCACAATTTGATTTTAATGTTTTTTAATGAATTTAATAATTTAAATATTCAAGGAATTAAAATTTCACTATTTAAAAACTATTTTTTTAGCACAAAAAATATCAAATTTATACAGACAAATCTAGAAATAAAAAACATATTTCCATGAAATAATATTCAACGAGTTTCAATATACGAAATAAAAAAACCAAAAAAATATAAATCCTAAGAGATTTATACTTAAAAGAGCACAAAGTAACTTCAAAAATAATAAAAAAGTCATTATTCCTTAAAAATATATATCTTTAAATCTAACTTAGATTTGAAAAATTATTTTAAGAAATATGTAAAAAAATAGTATAATAAAATAAAAATAAATCACCTTTAATTTAGAGAGTAAAACGATAATAGCCAAAATGTTAAGAAAAAAAATAAAATGAAAGAGAATAAAGGTCGTGAGTTCGATGCTGCATTGGAAAAGGGGGAATGATTGAGTTGTTTCAAATTATTTGTGTCCAATTTTAGATATATAATTTTAAAGATAAAATTTTCATATATATATTTTTTTCTTATTATGTGAAGTTGCATATTTTTTTTTTATGGATGTATTTTGTTAAGATTTTATAACGTGCCTCTTATTCTTTAAAAAAAAAAACTTTAAAGTTAAATAAAAAATTCAAAGTACGACAAAATTTAGTCAAATAACATATTTATTGTTTATTAAATGAGCAAATAATAAAGTTATTTTGATTTTGTGTATTTGGGTGATGAATTTGATTCTCACATGTGAATTTCATAGAAGTTATGTTTTTACACGAATTTGTTGAATTTGGATAATGAACTTGGTTTTTTAGTTATTTGACCCAAATTTAATTAATTTATTAAAGCAAAGTTTTTGTTTAAACTTATTTTTGTTGATCTTTTATTATTGAAGCTAAAAAAAGAAATTAAAATAAAAATAAAAATTAATTTTTATTGCTACATAATAAGTTTTGGTTCTTCAGGATAACATGAACATTTGTCTACGTAAAATGGAAGAATATTTTAATCTAATGAAATTAAATAATAAGGATATTTTAATATAATACATAAAAAATAAAAAACGTATTTAATGTAATACCAAAAAATCTAAAAAACCATATTTAACCCTGAATTTTTAATATGTCACAGGATTTAATTGTCGAGTCCATAGATTTATGCCGCGAATTTAAATTATTTTAAAATTTTTCTCTAGCAAGCCTGAAAATCCAAAAAGTCGGACTTGAACCCGCTCATTAAACCGGAATTCACGAGCGCGGCGAATCCGAACCCAGGCTTCGCTGGATTCTCCTTTAACGCGGTACGAAATAAATAACCTGAAAAAAGTAGAAATATGAAATTTCCATTTATAAATAATCGCTTACGCTGATTTAGGCTATTTCAATTTCCTCTTAGAAAATAAAAAGAAAAATCATATCGGGAAAAAAAAAACCCCTAAAATTGAAACTCTCATTTCTTCTCTCTCTCTCTATGAAAAAAAAACCCTAACTCACATTCTTTCTCTCAAATCCCCAAATATCGCTATTCAAATCTGGTTTAGATTTGTAGTTTCAGGTCCGTTTCTAGGGATTCAATGGTGTGAGATTAAAGTGAAAGCGTGAGATTTCGAAGATCTGTAGATAGAAGTTATTCTTATCCAGTATTTAGTTTTCATATATATTATATATATCATAAAAAGAGAGAGAGAAGGAGGGAGAAACGACAGAAGCAATGGCGTCGTCGGATAAAGAGCTCGAGCAACAGCTTATGGAAGCTGGAAATAATCTAGTTGACCCTCCTTCTTCCGTCGACGAACTCCTTCCTCTTCTCGACGTAAGCCTTAATTTTTTGGATTTTTGTTTGTTTTGCTTTTGCGAATACTAGCTGAGGTTCGTGTTGCGTTTTGAATGTATTTATTGGTTTATCTTGTTGAGTAGTTGTTGGTTTTCTAGTTATTTTTGCTATTGTGGATGCTTGATGATTGGATTTATGATCTGCGTATGTTCTTCATTTATCTTTTTTCGTTGGTTTGTTAATATTACTGTATTTTATACTGTTGGTGTTGACGAACTGCTGTGTTACACGTGGAGAGTAATGAACAAAAAGAGTACTGGTATGAATTATGGAACTAAATGATTTCACTAATAGTTAGATGCTCAGAGATTAAAGATTTTAACTTCGATGAGGCGTGCTGGTTAATGAGAAAGCAAATGAGTCCATGAATGTAGTTGTTTGTTGTGTTTTCTAATTGTAAGTGGAAAAATCTATTCCATCTTATATTTTTTGTAATATCCTGTAGCATGCTTACATACCTGTTTTCGCGCGCATTTTTAAATACGTACCTGGTGCATGTTTTTGGCATTCTTAATGGATCAAGAAATTGGATTTTGCATTTAAAAAAGTCCAAATCAGCAACAAACAAGTTTCTGATGGAGATATTTGAGGATCTCATAATTAAAGTTTATTCCTTTTATTCACGGACACAAACAAAACACAATAGATGATCTGCTGTCATTTGTTATCCATGAGATAGTTCTCAATGGGAAACTTAGTGTAATTTAAAAACTGGAGTGTTGGTTAATATCTAGAAATTCATTTAATATTATTGTCTGGAAATTGTAGCTGGAGACCGTGAAAGAGAAAATATCTATTAAGTAGGTATCCTATATTTTGCGGTTAGTATGGGTGGGTGTTTTGGTGAGATAATAAATGGTATATTAAGTAGGTTATCTATTTATCTGTTCCCTTCCAAAACAGGAGATAGTATTGATTGAGCATTTCTGGTTTTCCATTAATAGCTCTGTGTTTCTTTTATCATTATACATGTATTTGTCATTCTGCAAACGTGTGCCTATTTTCCCTTGCATATAGAACAGAATTGCTATTAGTTTTTTCTTTTTCTTTCATCTATTGTCTCTTTGTCCTTATTGACAAGGTTCTCTATGATTTCACTAACTTCAACATGGTCTTAACTCCACTATACCTGCATCCTTGTGAGCCTCGTGATTTAAAAAATGTTTAGGCCTTGGGTACACTCACATGCCTTCCAAACCTTAATTCCTCTTGGAGATTTTATATTGAAAATGTCCAATATCCGTTTTTGTGGTCTCCTTGATCTAAATATCATTTTTCCCCTGCATCAAATCTGTTACAAAGCCAATGGAAAATATAATATTTATTTTGTGTATTTTTATGCATTTACGAAGATAGATCCTTTTACAATCCTCTGATTGTATCAAAGAATTTGGTGTCACTTGTCGCTTCATTTGCATGCCCTTGAATATTCTGTATTTGTCGCTGCAATATAATTTCTGGAAATAAGCACTATAGCTTGTTTCCAATATCCTGTGACTTGATCGAACCAAGTCTCGCAATTTCAGAATCTTCCTGCTGAATGGCTTGTTGTCCTCGGCCTGAATAGGCAAGCAAATCCTTTCCATTATAACTGTATGTTCATGGGAAGTTACAATATACATTAGTCATTTGCTGATTTTGACCTTTGACTTGTATCGGGTGCTTTCATGCTATTGTTTCATAAGATACCCATTTGTTATGCTTAAGTCTAGTGCAAGTTGGATTTTCTGTGAATGTTGATTTGTTTAAATCTATTTGTTTCAAGTGTTAAGTGCATATGATTAATCCTTCATTCTGTTTCCTCCTGAGTAACTGTAGCAAGTTGAGAGTTGTCTATCAAAGGTGGAGCAGTCCCCTACAAAATCAATGCAGAATGCACTTTCCCCTTCACTGAAAGCACTGGTTGCAAATCAATTATTCAAGCATTCCGATGTTGATGTGAAGGTAGCCGTTGCCTCTTGCATCAGCGAGATCACCAGAATAACTGCACCAGACGCTCCTTATGATGATGATCAGATGAAGGTATGTAGGAGTTTGTGGTTTTGACATCTTGAATTTTTTTTTATCACTGCCATTGTAGTTGGTTTAAATAATCTGATTTCTTTTTTCCCCAAATCTTTCATTTCACATGTAAGCAGGATGTTTTTCAGCTGATTGTGTCATCATTTGAAAATCTAGCTGACAAATCTAGTCGTTCATATGGTAAAAGGACTTCAATTCTTGAAACTGTTGCGAAAGTTCGGTCATGTGTGGTTATGTTGGATCTTGAATGTGATGCTCTGATAATTGAGATGTTCCGGCATTTCCTTAATTCTATACGGTATGAACTTTCTTCTTTAGTGAAGTACTCGCTTTCCGTTGTTGATTTGTTGTTATTTACTTTTTCTGTAACAGTTGTTTTTGTCCTTATGGACTCTGAATTTATTCAAATGTGATCATGATTTTCACAGAGGCAGTTGCATGATATATATATTTTTTAAATGATCAGCATGGGCTGTTTGTGGAAGGTGGGTATAATTCTTCATGTTTTTGGATGTTTTGGACATGTTCAAATGGTAGGTTTTCCATCCGGTGTATGTTGCCGAGGTAGAGGGTAGATGCTGCAATTCAATCTATGAATTATGAACTTTAGTCCAATTGTTGACATGAATGATGTATAGCGCATCATATCATATATATTATTTATGGGAAAAGTTTTGCCCTACATGGTGCTGTGATTGCACCACCAGGATGTAGGCACCCACTGCACCATGGAGGTATTCTGGGCTCACTTGTTCAATGGCAATATTACTTGTTTAAATAAAAAAGAAAGTTCTGAATTGGAGATGATAACATTCTTTATCATAAATATATGTCTCCTTCTTGTAAGGTTATGGACCTAGGTTTTAATGACTGTTTACCACATGGTGGGTATATTAATATTATGTACTTAGGGAATTTATTTATTTTTTTAATTCCACAGGGATTATCACCAAGAAAATGCCTTTTTATCTATGGAAACGATCATGACTCTTGTCTTGGAAGAAAGTGAAGATATCTCTCCAGAACTACTTTCTCTCCTTCTAGCTAGTGTGAAAAGAGGCAACGAGGTCAGCTTCATATCTATTGTTTGCTGTCTTTTATCAATTTCTGTTTTCATGAATTTTGCTAAATTGCTAATTTGGTTTTCTGTTTTTCAGGATGTTCTACCTGTTGCTCGTAAGTTGGGAGAGAAAGTACTTGAAAGTTGCGCTACTAAGGTTAAACCCTACTTGCAACATGCTGTGAGATCTTTGGGTATTTCTTTAGATGATTACAGTGATATAGTTGCCTCCATATGCCAAGAGATGTCTACTGTTGAGCAAAATGATGCAGATGCTACTGATGCAAATAAAGTAACTACTGATCCTTCTGAAGATAACATTGTATTGTATCATATTGTGTTAAGACTTTATGCATTACTTTATGCATCTGTTGTCTTTAGATGAGTTGATTGATAGAGTCTTCTCTTTATGCATTATTTCTGAATTTGTCTTAGAATGGTTTAGTATTCAGATATTTTAATTTTTATTCAATGTGACTGATCATGGGGCTAAAGAAGGACTTTTTGCAATAGCATGTTCTTCATTTATTTATGTCGTAGTGGTTATAAAAGGTTGTCATTTTAAAGTGAGAACTATAGGGGTTGAAGATAAGACGCATCCAATCTGGTTGTCATCCCACTTTGCTTTGTCTCCAACTATTGGCTTTTGGTATGGTGCTTGGAACAGAGTTATGTTTTTGTGAATGGCATCTCAGAGAGTTTTTTATACTTCACTTCTTGTTGAAACTGTTGGCTAAGTTTACTGGCTAAGGGATACTTGGTTGAGTGGGCTTGAGTTTACTGGTGTAACTGTCCAGCTTTGGACCAAATCCAATCACAGTATGCTCCTTGTAACTTACTGCAGGTTGAAGAGAGCAGCAAGCCCACAGGAACATCATCGGATGAGACAGCCCAGGCATGATAGTTTTCCTTTTACTTTTTTTTTTTTTTTTTTGCTAATTTCATTTACATTTATCCTCTAATTTTATTTTATTTTTCCATCCAGGGTGATAAAGACATAGCAATAGAAGCATGTTCTCAACATGCCGAACCTACAAATGACAAATCGCCCAAGTCAGCTGTGAGCAATGGTGTTGCACAGATTGGTGAAGATGATTCCTTGGCAGATTCATCTTCCTTAAAAAAGCAAGATGATGGTAATCAAGCTGATCAGTCAAAAAGTATTGACTCTTCAAACAATGCCGAGACTGATATTTTGGATTCTGAGAAGGCAGTTAATGAGGAAACCAAGTCAGAACAGGCTACCAAGAAGAGAGGAAGGAAAGTTAATTCATCGATGAAGTTGACAGAACCTTCTGACAGTTCTCATATTGGTTCTGAGAAGGAAGCTCAGAAACTACTTGACGATCAAACTCACGGCAAGGATGTTCCTATCTCATCTCATGAGGAGCCATCTGTTGAGGCAGCTTTATCTTCTGAAAATAAAAAAGAGGTTGGCAGCAGTCAGCCTTCCTCTCCCAAGGCACTGGAGGGTGAGTCTATGGTTGTTGCTTCTCCATCTGGTAGTGGGAGCCTTCCTGATGAGAGTCTTTCCAAAAAGACTGGGCGATCGAAGAAGAAAGAGAGTTCAATCAAAGATTCTGAAGCGTCTGCTGATGATGTCTCCAAAAAGGTTTCTGAAGCAACTAGTGACACAGAAGCAAAACCAAATAAACGATCAGTGAGGAAGGCACCTCTGAGGATTTCCAATGAGGAAAAGGCACTTACTGATGCAACCAAGAAGGAAAGTAAAAGTACAAGTGAATCAGAAGTGAAATCACTGAAGCAGACATCTAAGAAGGTGGATGCTAGCAGTAACAATGGTGATGGATTATCTTTAAATCAATCTGAGGATAAGAAACAGCGCAGTCGTGGAAAATCTGTTTCAGAAAAGAATGTGTCCAAAAGTTCTACCAAAGATGATGACAAAGTAATTTCTTTTTTCATTTGCTCTTGTCTTTCAATTTTGACCTCCTATTTTGTTAGATGGTTTTGCATGTAAGTTTTGTTCTCGAATCCACCAATTAAGAAGTTGATTGTTGCTATTATTATTGTTTTTAAAGGAAAAGGCCTCTTCTCCAAAGTCAACTGCAAAACTAACAAAAGATGAGCAGCAATTGGAGGAGACCCCCAAGATTGACAGCAAGAGGAAGCGTCCTTCAGGCAATGAAAAGGTTTGCATTCTTAAAACCCAAGTTCATGCATATCTTATGCACTTTGTGAGATTTTTTTGTTGGGGGGCGTGGTGATCTTCAAATGCAAAATGTTTAGTATGTGCTAAACTTCTTTGCTCCTGACTGATCTTTCCAGAATTGATTAACACCTCCCACTCAACCTCCCCATTGGAAGAAAAAAAGTTGAAAAACTTAACAGTCTATGATGGCCCCATGATTTTTTTTTTATTTTTTTTTAATTTCTTGAAGATAGGAAGCATCATCAGCAAGCATGGTTGTTAAAGGTGCAAGGCACACTAAGGCACCAAGGGGTCTTGGAGCCTAGGCGCAAGACGCAAGCGTGCGTCTTAGTGACATTAGGCGCAAAAATTTTAAAAAAAATAAAAAAATAAAATTGAAATTAAGAACTAATAATTATATATACATATTATCATTATGTATTGAGTGAAAATATTTCAAACCCTTTAATAGGTTTTTTGACCTAGATTAGAAAAATCTTATTTCTAACCTTTTTAACAAGATCCAAGACAATTAATTTTTCTAACCTTATAATAATTCAAAACTTATTGACTGTGGCAAAAACCTTCCTACACTAAATGAGCAGTCACAAAAAAACCAAGTAGAATATAGAAGACTCGTGAAAACACATGCATAACTATAAAAAATTATCACAAGCAGCAAAAATACAAAATCCAACAACTCAGAAACAGAAACAAACCCAAAAATCTCTCACACCAAAAACAGATTAGGTAGAGAGAGAGAGAGAGAGATTAAAACACCAGAAACAAAACAAGGAGAGAGAAAGAAATCAAACAGGGTTGAAAAAGATAAATTTCAGGCGCGTGATAGCTGGAAATGGACTGATCGACAATCAGTGACCTTAGTATTAGCGGTTTGGTCGGATTCTGGTGACTTTTCGATGATGCCGGCGAACTTTTCAGCTACTTTCCAGCGCGTCGACATCGTATTCTGACTCAGCCATCTGGGGTTCTATTGATCATGACACTTTGGGTGAAAGATGTATGTTGTAGTAGGAGTTAGAAAGACACGCTTTTCTCGTGCCTAGCAGTAGCTGAAGGCGTGCGCCTAAGGCACCAAAGCGAGCGCCTGAGTAACAGCGCCCGCCTTTGGCCTTCAGAAGCGCAGGGCCAATCGCCTGTCGGGCATTGCGCCTGAGGTGCGCCTTTAACAACTATGTCAGCAAGCATACAGTATTGGATGCATTTCTTTCATCTCCTGCTTTTCTGCGTATGTACATGCAACC
Organism: Omphalea diandra; assembly: GCA_949677035.1. Taxonomy (NCBI): domain Eukaryota; kingdom Viridiplantae; phylum Streptophyta; class Magnoliopsida; order Malpighiales; family Euphorbiaceae; genus Omphalea; species Omphalea diandra. The sequence goes on along the minus strand of CATIWR010313573.1, from coordinate 620 downwards.
CTGATTTTTTTAGTATTCATTGTAGTTAAATATATATATAAATACTTGTGGTATATTAATATTTGTAAATATTTTTGAAGTTTAACTCTTCAAGGATTTATTTTTCAAAATGATTTTTGTTGGCTTTGCTTAACATTTCTTGGAGTTTTAAGTAAATTTCTAAATTAATCAATCTCTGCGTCAGGTATCTGAGAATACAGATGATGAAACTAGTCTGGTTGGTTTAAGGATTCAAGTTTGGTGGCCACGTGATCGCAGGTAAGTTCTGACCTTTTGTTTAGGCAAATTTTTTTCCATGAGCTATAGCCAGAGCTGATATTACTACTCTTATTGAATGTTTCATGTAAAATGTATGTGTTCACATTGGTTGTACAAGTGTAATACATGGAAGCTACTTTTGACTTCATTCAAATTGTCCTTACACTTGTCTGGTGATGTTTTATGGCCAAGCATGGAGTGTTGGTAGATTAACTGAAAAATTTTTATGAAAAATTTTAAATCAAGTTTTTCTTTTGTATTCTGCCATTGACATAATGCCTGATGAAGTCAATGCTACTAGTAAGGTATGCTTCTTGGGCCAAATAAATTAATTTAAGGCTGTCTCAGAAATGAGCAAGCTC
>CATIWR010313572.1:0-30298 GCA_949677035.1 Omphalea diandra | reverse complement strand
AAACACTCATATAAAAAAAAATTTCAACAAAGATATAAATATATATATATATATATATATATATATATATATATATATATATATATATATATATATATAAACTTGGAAATAAGTTGTGTGGGATCACTTTTTTTTTTTTTTTGTAAAAAAGAAAAATACAAAAGAGATCCTAAACTAGAAAGCAGGAGAATCATCTCCAGAAAAGTCTTCATCTTCACCCTGATCTTCAGCTTCAACCTCATCTCCATCCTCAACATCATCATTGCCTTCTTCTTCTTGAGTATCATCAAACTCCATGAAGTCCAAAAGATGGCAAAAAGGAACTTTCAACTTCTCTTGCAAATCAATCATATTACTATGAAGATGAGACAGGAACAAAATCTCCTTTTCATCATCCTCATCAACTTATCAAGCTTTTTGTTGATGGTTGCAAAGGAGAGTTTTGCCTTAGGTTTTGTTAAAGAGGGATGGATGGAGCTCCTTCTTCAATAACTAGTCTTTTCTGTTTGGAAGCTTATGAAGTCTCCATTTTCTTAGCTCCAATGGTACCTAGGGTATACGCATAGGTGTACGGATGAATGGCCTTGGCATTGATAAGGTAGGTGAGATCAAGGAAGTTTTGTGAAGGGAGAAGTTTCTTGGTGATGAATTTCTCATTTTCCTCATCAAGTGCTCCTACAAAGCGATATATGGTGGTGATGTGAGAAGGTATAAGGAATTGGCTCTTGGGTTTGGTACTCATGTGGATCAATTAATCCACAAGATACCGGCCAATTTGAATTGGTTTATTTTTGACAAGGCAAAAAAGAAATGTCAAGTCTTTCTGTGTTACTTTCTCGTTACCATCACCTCTAGCATTTATCAAAAAGGTGAAGATATGATGAAATATCTAAACGGGTAGGTTTTTAATGTGTTTGGCTAGAGAGGATATCGAGTTGTGTTTGGTTTCATTGAAATTTTTGACTAAAATTCAGAGTAAATGACATCAAGTGTGGAGATTATGAAGACAATATTTTCTCCGACTTGAAGATTGAAGAGAGAAGAAAGTTGGTCAACAGGTAATATAGAAAGGATCGCGAAAGACCCAAATAATAACCCGTATTGTCCCACTCGTGAATCGACTTTACGACTCAATTAGATCGTGCACATGAATTCCTGCATAATTTCTTCGTATCCGGGTTCATCCCGAAAGATAAACTCGTTCTAGCCCAAATTGGAGAGAAAAGAACGAATCTCTGCTTTGATGCCCAAGGTTTCCAGCAAAAAGGTAGAGGGTATCTTGTTGGGGAGGATGATCTTAGAAGAATTGGCTTTGTACCTTACTTTCTCCTCATTGGTTATGCCTTTCATAAGATGGAGAGCAGGGGGTGTAAAGGGATAAGCCACAGCCTTGCCTTTGTCTACTATGGAGATCTTCTTTAGAGCCATTGCAAAGGAAGAAAAAGTTTTATGATTTTAAAGAGTTTTGAGAGAGAGAGAAATTGATGTTGGAAGTAAAGTGAGGATGATACTATTGAATGAGGTTTTTATAGCCAACGGCTAGAAATGCATTGATGAAGAGATAGAAACAGTTGGCAGTCAAATCACATAAATGTCTAGGAAGTTACCCTAATTCGCGTCTGCAAATCAAGGAGTCGCAAGTGCAAATTTCAAAAAATATGAGTAGCGGACAAATTTTCCTCGGGAATACGCGCTTCAACGGTCAAAATTTAAATTCTTGACCAAAATTCATGGTGGAGCTTGATTCTCATGATTGCGATTTGATGTTTGACAATCGGGTTACTAGGACTTGTAATTTGCGACAGTGAAGATAAGATAGCGACCGCAAATTATGAGTCAGCAAGGATAAGAATGAAAAAAAATAAGTTTTGAAAGAATCAAAATTGTGATCCACATGGAAAATGCCACACAGAAAATATAAGACATACAATTAACAAACAACAATCAACACATATAGCAATCATACATATAAGATCAAATTTTCACTTTAGGGAACTTCCATCAAGCATTCTCAATTCTCTCTTGAAGTTCAATCTTTCTTCATTGAAAGGTTTAGTGGAAATATTTGCAAGTTGATGATTTGTGTCAATAAACTCTAACACAACATCACCCTTTTGCATATGATCTCTAAGGAAATGATGTTTAATATTTATGTGTTTGGTCCTAAAGTGTTGGATGAGATTCTTAGAAAGATTAATAGCACTAGTGTTATTACATGTAATGTTATTACATTTAATAGGAATGTGATCAATCACTTTGCCAAAATCCTTCAATTGTTGTTTCATCTAAAGAACTTGGGTGCAACAACAACCTACAGCAACATACTCGGCTTCTACAGTGACTAAGGTAACCAACACTTGCTTTTTGTTAAACCAAGATACTAAGCATTCACCGAGAAATTGGCAAGTCCCGGAAGTGCTTTGTCTATCTAATAAACTACTCGTATAATCTGCATCTGAAATCCTATGAGACTAAAGAATGATTCCCTAGGATACCATAACCCTAAGTGACATGCAAATACTTAAAAATTCTCTTAACAACATTTAAATGCGACTCACTAAGAGAGGATTGGAACCTAGCACACATACATACACTAAACATGATATCCAGCCTATAAGCAGTAAGATAAAGTAAAGATCCGATCATACCTCGATATCTCTTTTCAACTACCGTCTGACCCGTTTCATCTTTGTCTAGCTTGATGGTACCACTCATGGGGGTGTTTGCTACTTTGTAACCATCCATGCCAAACTTCTTGAGTATTTCCCTTATGTACTTGGCTTGGTTGATGAAGATCCCTTATTTGGTTTGCTTGATATGTAGACCGAGAAAGAACTTGAGCTCTCCCATCATGCTCATTTTGAATTTCCTAGTCATACACTTAGCAAAATTCTCACAAAGAGACTCATTAGCAGCACCAAAAATGATATCATCAACATAGATTTATATAATTAGTATATCATGCTTGTGCTTTTTAACAAATAGTGTGGTGTTCACCTTTCCTTTTTCAAAATCATTTTTCAAGAGAAATGAACTAATCCTTTCATACCAAGCTCTTGGAGCTTGTTTCAATCCATATAAGGCTTTGTTCAATTTAAAAACATGATTTGGAAAACAATGTGACTCAAAACTAGGAGGTTATTCAACATAGACTTCCTCCTCAATGATTCCATTAAAAAATGCACTTTTAACATCCATTTGAAAAAGCTTAAAATTCATGTGGCATGCAAAAGCTAAGAGTATCCTAATGGCCTCTAATCTTGCAACGGGGGGCAAAAGTGTCATCATAATCTATGCCTTCCTCTTGGTTGTATCCCTTACCAACCAATCTAGATTTATTTCTAGTGATAAGACCTTGCTCATCTAACTTGTTCCTAAACACGCATTTGCAACCTACAATGGAGTGTTCCTTAGACCTAGGGACAAGTTCTCATACTTAATTTCTCTCAAATTGGTTAAGTTTCTCTTGCATAGCAAGCACCCAACTCTCATCACCAAGAGCCTCAGGTCCTATCAAATCCATATGAACTAGTTGAAGAGTTCTGGAAGAACTTACAACATTTTTTGCTTTATGGGAGGCATGATGTTACTTCTTCATTTGGCAAGGACCACATGTCTCGTTTTTAGTGAAATTTAGGTTAGGAAGGCTTTCCAACAACTTTCCTTTAGATAGGTTTTAAAGAAGATCCATGTTTGCATGTCCAAGCCTTTTATGTCATAATCAAGCTTCATTGCTCAAAGACATAAGACACTTAAAAGATTGGTTAGCCAAATTGTCTAAGTCAATTGAGTAGGTATTGTCTTTCCTTTCACCCTTGAAAATAACCTCATCATCCACTAAAGTGGTGACTCGGCATTTCCTAGGATTAAAGGTGACTTTATTACCTTTGTCACACAATTGACTTACACTTAACAAATTATGTTATAAACCACTAACTAATAAAACATTGTTAATTAATGAACAACCATTCTTACCAATGGTTTTAATGCCAATTATTTTACCGTTGGCATTGTTACCAAATGTGACATCTCCACCTTCTTTTTCCTTCAATGTCGTGAATAGCTTTTTATTTCCCGTCATATGCTTGGAACATCCATTATCCACATGCCAATTGCTTGATTTGGTGGATACCACACTCCCCTACATAACAAAAATGAGTCTCCTTTTCTTAGGTACCTAAGCATACTTGGGTCCTAGGAGGTTAGGAGTTGAAGGGTCCTCTAATATGAGGTGAGCCTTCCTAATAAAACAATGAATGTTAACATGCATAAATTTCATGTAATAATGGCATTAGAGTTTTGACTTGTGAGTCTTTCTCCTATGTACAAATTTAGTATGAGTAGGAGGCCTTCTCATACTATGATTATATGAATGCATGCATGTACATGTATGATAAGAAGTAGCAAGGAATTGTTTATAATAGTGAGCATGCTTTTTGTACATGTAGGCATGGTTAGCTCTTTGTGTCTTGGCTCTTGAGCTGGGGGGAGCCTTCCCTTTGCCCTTAACCTTAGGAGGCTTAATGCTAGGAGTACTTTTCTTTCCAATTACCTCAATACTTGAGGTTTGAGGTTTTGATGATCTAACAAGTGTAGTTTGAGATTATGAAGAGGCTCCATTGAAGCCTAGACCATGTCTAATTAATGGTGGTCTTTGTGACACAATCAATGTGTCCAAGGCTTCCTTTCCTTTATGGAATTTAGAGATTGAGCTTTTAAGCTCAATGACTTATCCCTTTAGAGAGTCATTCTCCTTTCTTAATGAAGCCAATGAAGAAGATGATGTAGAAAGATTTTCCATAAATTTTTTAAGCTCATCATTTGATGCTCTCAATTCGCTTACAATGTCATTGAGGAATTTATAATCATCCTTTAATTTTTTACACTTTTTCTTGTAAGACTTCATTTGTGACTTATATTTGTCACATCTCATAGTCAAAGCCTCTAGAAGCTCTTGATCTATCTCATTAAATTCATCAAAATAAGTATGAGAGTGGGAAGAAGTACTTACCTCATTTGTAGGTTCTTCTTGTGCCATGAAACAAATGTTGGCAACCTCTCCTTCTTCTTCATCTTCACTTGAGCTGTCGTCCCAAGTGGCTGAAAATCTCTTATTCTTCTTATTGTCCCATCTTTTCTTTTTCTTTAATTTGGGACAATCGTACTAGATGGAACCTTGCTTACCATATTCATAGCAAGTGACTTCATTGGATCTCTCTCTTAGACTAGGAGTTGTCTTCTTGAAGCTTCTTCTTTCTTTTCTTCTTCTAATCAACTCCTTTGTCCTTTTTTAGAGCATTGCTAGCTCTTCTTCTTCTTTATCACTTTCTTCATCACTAGAGGTAGTTTCTACCTCCTTATCCTTTATTGAGGATTTGAGTGCCAAGGTTCTTCTTTCATTTTTTGGTTTATCTCCTTGGCCTCTTAGTTTCTTCATTTGCTCATCTTTTTGTAAGGTCAACTCATGAGTTAAGAGTTTGCCTATCAACACATCTGTTGAAACCTTCCCAATCTCTAGATTGGACTCTTGAATGTTGCACACTATTGCACCAAACTTATTTAGAGGTAGAGTTTTAAGAATTTTTGTGTTTACCTCATAGTTGGTGAGATCCTTCCAAATTTCTTCATGTTGGCGATGATGGATAGGAGTCTATTCATCATTTCAATGATGCTTTTATAGTCCTTCATCATGAAGAGCTCTCATTCTATCATGTACATCTCCAAACAGCTTGATTTAACTAGTGTTATGCCTTCATGTTAGTTCTCAAGAGTCTTCCAAATGGCATGTGCTGTTTGGCAATATTACACTCTTCCAATCTCTTCTCTAGAGAGAGAGCTCAGAAGAATGGCTATTGTCCTCTTATTTTTGCCATTTGATCTCCTGTGAACTTTAACATATTCTTTCCTTGGAATGAGTTCTTCAATTCCATCCACTTCTATAGTGGGTGGCTTCCATTCTTTGACAACCATATCCCAAAGGTCCACCACATATGTATCAAGGTAAATTTTCATTCTATACTTCCAATGAGTATAGTCGGATCCATCAAAGTGGGGCTTGAGGTGTGAGTGGATTCCCTCATGTGCCATGAACTTTGCTCTCCCAATTAAGGGTAGAATGTGAGACTTGGATCTGATACCACTTGTTGGCCCTAGGTACCAAAAAGGGGGGTTGAATTGGTGTATAAAAAAAAATTTAAAATAAGGGTAAAGAAATTAGTAGAAGAAAGACACATGATTTATAGTGGTTTGGGTATAATCGACCCTTCGTCTACTCCCCAATTCTCTGCAATTGGGTGTTCCACTAACTTAGAATGGTGTTTCCAAGCTCACACCTAACTTTTACACTTTGTGTTTTCAAGACACACAAAAACCTTTACACTATGTGTTTTCAAGGCTCACACAATAACCTCTCCTAAGTGTTTTCACAGACTCACAATATAACCTTTCTTACAGTTGGTGTTTAATGCTCACACCTAACACTTACAATCTCATAAAGTAGAGAAAAAAATGAGTAGCAAAAGATTGAGATCTTTAACACAAGTAATGAATTCTTTATCTGTCTCATTTATCACTGTTTGGTAGAGTATTTATACCCCATACCCACCAAAGAGACGTTAGACTTTAAAGCTCAATAAATCTTCAAGACATGCTAGGTAGATTCTGCTTTAATTGCATGTCAGGCAGGAGTCGCGTTCACTACTGGTCAATCACAGTCGCGAAATCTAAATTTCTATACGGGAGCCAAAAATTATGGCAAAAAAACTCATTTCTGTCTAACGGCTAGTCCATATGGTAGCTTCTCATTAGTCCATCAGGAAAATATAGTTGTTGTGTTCTAACTGCCTATAAAAGTCGCGATCGTGATTCTTCTTTGTACAAAGCGCGACTTAGAGTACGAATCCTTATGTTTGAAAGACAAACTTCTTCTTCTTGAATCGCGGTTGCTACCCAAAATGTCGCTCTCGTAAATTTTGTTCTCTAACGGATACCTAAGACACTTTGCATGCTATAATTATGGATTGGCTTCCCTCTTTAATTACTTTGAAAGTCGCGGTCACGACTGAGGCATGACACACACCTTGAATTCGTCTATCACTTTGACACTCCTTTCTTTGGATAAGTCACGACAGCGATGATGCTTGCGAATCCTTCTGACCAAATTTCACCCTTCTTTTGAACTAGGTTGCGGTCGTGAATTATAAACTACTGACTCCAAATTTGGATGAACTTTGCCTTTTTGAAGATTATGCAATCCTTCCAACTTCCAATTGAAATCTAACTTAATTTCTACAAAACAACACTCAATTGAAAATGTTAGGATTGATCAATCTCCTTTGTCAATATCAAAAGAGTTCTAAGACATTGGATTAACCATCCTAGTCTAGCAATCTTCATCTTCTTAGTCCCAAAGGCACCTAGGGTATACGCATAAGTGTCTGGGTGTATGGCTTTGGCATTTTATCAAATAGGTGAGGTCAAGGAAGTTTTAAGAATGGTGGAGTTTCTTAGTGAGAGATTTTTCATTTTCCTCTTTAAGAACTCTAACAAAGCAATAGATTACTATCACATGTGATGGAAGGAGGAATTAGCACTTTAGTTTGGTGCTCATGTAGATCAATTGATCCACAAGAAAGCGATCAGTTTGGATAGGTTTGTTTTTAACAAGGTAAAACAAGAAAGCTAGATCCTTTTGAGACACTTTCTCATTAACATTACCTCTAGCATTTGCGGAGAAGTTGATGATACGATGGAGTATCTAAAAGGGGAGGGTTTTGATGTATTTGGCTAGGGAAGTTTTTAGGTTGTGTTTGGTCTCAATTGAAATTTTAGACCAAAACTCAGAATAGATTACGTCAAGTGCGAAGATAATGAACGCATATTTTCTTCGACTTAAAGGTTAAAGAGGTTTGACAATTGCTCAAAAGTAATGAAATAAGGATCATCAAAAGCACGAAATACTAACCCATAATTGGCGTGTGATTCTGCTTTGCGACTTAGTGTCACCATGCACATGAATTCCTTTACGACTTCCTCATAACTAGGTTCATCCCGAAAAATGAACTCGTTCCATCCCAAGTTAAAGAGGAATGCTTATATCTCATCAGTTATCCCAAGGGTCTCTAGCAAAAAGGTAGATGATATTTTGTTTAGGAGGATGATTTTGGAAGAGTTGGCTTTGAAACGTTCCTTCTCCTTCTTTGTGATTCCTTTCATAAGATGAAGGGTTGGAGGTGCAGATAGTTGGGCTACTACCTTGCCCTTTTTTGCTCTAGAAATCTTCTTGGGAGCCATTAAGAAGGTAGAGAGATTTGGAGAATTTAAAGAGTCTAGAAAGAGAATTGATTTTGAGTAGAATAAAGTAAAAAATCATTATTTAGGGGGTTTATATAGCCATTGGAAAGGTGTAAAAATGGCTAAAATTAGAGAAATAAAGAGTTAGAAATGGTTTGGCAGTTAAATGACTCAATTGTGTGGCAGTTACTAGAATTTGCGACCGTGAAATCCATAGTCGCGATAGCTAATTCTGAAAAATATAAATAACAGACAAAAAATCTTTGGGAACCGATGCGTCCAACGGTCAAAAATTTAAAAATTTGATTGAATTCACGATGGAGAGGAAAATTCACGACCATGAATTGACATTTGTCAACTAGGTGAGATGAACCTTTAATTTGCAACCGGGAGTCAAGGATAACGACCGTGAATTACAAGGTAAGAAGGATAATGATGAAAAAGTAAGATTTGACAATTAAAATGGTGATCCATATTCATATATTGATGTTTAATTTATGCAATTTGACATAGAAAAGCACAATTGCAATTAAAATTAAGACATCCAATGATTAATATCACATACAACTAATACACATAACAATAAAAAAAAAAGATCAAACTTTTCACTTTAGGGAGCTTCTATCAAGCATTTCCAATTCTCTCTTAATGAAGTTCAACTTTCTTCATTAAGAGCTTTAGTGAAAATATTTGCAAGTTGATGATTTGTGTCTATAAATTCTAACACAACATGACACTTTTGGACATGATCTCTAAGAAAGTGATGTCTACTGCCTATGTGTTTGCTCCTAAAGTGTTGGATAGGATTCTTAGAGAGATTAATCACACTAGTGTTGTCACATTTGATAGGAATGTGATCAACATCTTTGCCATAGTCCATTAATTGTTGTTTCATCCACAACACTAAGGTACAACAATAGCCCGTAGTAACATACTATGTTTCAATGGTAGATAAGGCAACTGAAACTTGCTTCTTGCTAAACCAAGACACTAAGTATTCTCCTAAAAATTGGCAAGTTCCAGAAGTGCTCTTTCTATCTAAAAGACTACCAGCTTAATCTGCATTCGAGTAGCCTATGAGACTAAAAGATAAATCCCTAGGACACCATAATCCTAAGTGCAATGTACCATGTAAATATTTGAAAATTCTTTTGACAACATTTAAATGTTTAGGAGAGGATTGAAATCTAGCACACATACATACATGAAACATAATGTAGGTCTTGAAGTAGTAAGAGAAAGCAGAGAACCGATCATACCTCGATATCTTTTTTCATTAATTGTCTTACCCGATTCATCTTTGTCCAATTTGACGGTACCACTCATGGGTGTTTTTGTTACTTTGCATCCATCCATGCCAAACTTATTGAGTATGTCCTTTGTGTATTTGGCTTGGTTGATGAAGATCCCTTATTTGGTTTGCTTGATTTGTAGACCAAGGAGAAACTTGACCTCTCCCATCATGCTCATTTTAAATTCCCTAGTCATACACTTAGCAAAATCCTCACAAAGAGATTCATTAGTAGCCCCAAAAATGATATCATCAACATAAATTTGTATGATGAGTGTATCATGTTTGTGTCTTTTTACAAACAAGGTAGTGTCCACCTTTCCCTTTTCAAAATCATTTGTCAAAAGAAATGAACTAAGCCTTTCACATTAAGCTCTTGGAGCTTGTTTCAACCCATATAAGGTTGTATTCAATTTAAAAACATAATTAGGAAAACTATGTGACTCAAAACCAAAAGGTTGCTCAACATAAACTTCCTCCTCAATTACTCCACTTAGAAAAGCACTTTTGACATTCATTTAAAAAAGTTTAAAATTCATATGGCATGCATAAACTAAAAGAATCCTAATGGCCTCTAACTTTGCAAAGGGGGCAAAAGTTTCATCATAGTCTATGCCTTCCTCTTGGTTGTAACCCTTAGCAACCAATCTAGCTTTATTCCTAGTGACGAAACCTTGCTCATCTAACTTGTTCCTAAACACCCATCTGTAACCTACAATTGGGTGTTCCTTAGGCCTAGGAACAAGTTCCCATACCTTATTTCTCTCAAATTGGTTAAGTTTCTCTTGCATAGCAATCACTCAACTCTCACCTTTAAGAACCTCATCAATGAATTTTGGCTCAAGTTGAGAAATAAAAGCAAGATGATTATCTAAAAGATTAAGTTGAGATCTAGTACTTATACCCTTTGAGGTATCATCAATAATCAAATCTTTGGGGTGACATTTAGAGAACCTCCAATCCTTGGGTAAATTTTGATTTGGCAATTCTTTTTATTGATGTTGAGGTTCCTCATTTGTTCTTGATGATTCACTTTCATCTTTATCTTTGTCCTTGTCCTTTTTTCTTGTAAAGTGCTCCAACTCTAATTTTTCGAAGTTACCTATAAGATCATCAATAAAAGAACCTTTCCCAAAATCAAGTTTACTAGATCATCAAAAAAAAAAATATTCATAGACCCTTCAACAACCATTGAACTTTTGTTAAAGACTCTATAAGCCTTGCTATAGGTGAAATAACCTAAGAATATACCTTCATTAGTCTTTGAGTCAAATTTCCCAAGATTATCCTTGGTTTTAAATATATAGCACTTGCATCCAAATACTCTTAGGTATGATATCTTGGGTTTTCTACCATTCTATAGCTTATAAGATGTTTTGTTGAGAATGGGTTATTTAAAAACTCTATTTGCATTATAACACGAAGTATCAATGGCTTCAGCCTAAAAGTAATTTGATAAAAAATACTCATTGAGCATAGTTTTAGCCATTTCTACTAGTGTTCTAGTTTTCCTCTCTACAACACCATTTTGTTGTGGTGTTCTAGAGGCTGAAAAATTGTGAAAAATCTCATTCTCTAAATAATAAGATTCAAAAGCTTCATTTTGAAATTTCTTTCCATGCTCACTTTTTATAGAAGAAATGAAGTAACCCTTTTCATTTTGAATTCTTTTTGCAAAACTTTTGAAAGCATCAAAGGTATCATACTTATCAGCTAGAAAGGATAACCAAATAAACCTAGAATAATCATCAACTAGGACAAGTGCATAATGTTTTCCACTTAAACTAGCACTCCTAGTAGGTCATATCAAGTCCATATGAATTAGTTGAAGAGGTTTAGATGTACTTACAATATTTTTAGCTTTGAAGGAAGATTGATGTTGCTTCCCCATTTAGCAAGGACCACATGTCTTGTCTTTTGAGAAACTTAGCTTAGGAAGACCTTCCACTAGCTTTCCTTTAGATAAGCTTTGTAAGAGATCCATGCTAGCATGTCCAAGTCTTATATGTCATAGCCAAGCTTCATTACTAAGAGATATAGGACACTTAAAAGATTGGTTAGCCAAATTATCTAAGTCAATTAGATAGGTATTGTCTTTCCTTTTACCCTTGAAAAAAGCCTTTTTACCCATTAATATGGTAACTTGGCATTTTCTAGGGTCAAAGGTGACTTTATTACCTTTGTCATACAATTGACTTACATTAAGCAAATTATGTTGCAAGCCATCAACTAACAAAACATCATTAATTAAAGAGCAACCATTCTTACCAATGATTCTAATGCCAATTACCTTACCCTTGGCATTGTTAACAAATGTGACATTATCATCTTATTTTTCCTTTAGGGCCATAAATAGTTTCCTACTGCCCATCATGTGTTTTAAGCATCCACTTATCCACATGCCAGTCATTTCATTCATTAGTGGTTGCCAAACATCCCTACACAACATAAATAAATCATCTCTTCTTTGGTACCCAAGCATACTGGGGTCCTAAGGGGTTAGGTATTGAAAGGAATTTGAGGTGAGCCTTCCTAATGCAGCAATAAATATTAATATGTACATATCTCATGCAATAATGACATTGGAGTTTAGACTTTTGAGTCTTTCTTCTATGCACAATCTTAGTATGAGTAGGAGGCCTTCTCATACTTTGGTTATGGGAGGGTATACAAGTGCATGAGTGATAAGGAGTAGAAGAGATTTTTTTTTATGTTTGTGTGTTTGAGCATATTTCTTATTGTAAATGTAAGCATAATTTACTCTTTGAGCCTTCGCTCTTGAGCTTTGGGGGACCTTTCCTTTGTCGTTAGGCATAGGTGGCTTAGTGCTAGGAGCACCTTTCTTCCCAATGACCTCAATACTTGAATTTTAAGGTGTTGATGCTCTAACGAATGTAGTGAGTGTGGAGGTTGAGGCTTTATTAAATCCTAGACCATGCCTAATTAAGAGAGGCCTTTATGATACTATGAGTGTATCCAAAGCTTCCTTACCCTTATGAAATTTTGAGATAGAGCTTCTAAGCTCAATGACTTCTCCCTTTAGAGGGCTTCTAAGCTTAATGACTTTTCCCTTTAAAGAGTTATTCTCTTTTCTTAATGAAGCTAATGATGAAGATGATTTAGAAAGATTTTTCATTGACTTTTTTAGTTCTTTATTTGAAGCCCTCAATTCACTTACAAGATTATTAAGGGATTTATAATCATCCTCTAAGTTTTAGCATTTTCTCATGTAAGTCTTCATTTGTGACTTATATTTGTCACATCTCATTGTGAGAGCTTCTAAAAGCTCTTCATCTACATCATCTAAATCTTCATAATCAGAACGAGAATGAGATGAAGTGTTTTCCTTATTAGGAAAATCGTCTTGAGCCATGAAGCATTCCTCATCCTCACTTGAGCTATCATCCCAAGTGGCTTTGAAGCTCTTCCTCTTCTTTTTGTCCCCTTTCTTTTTTCTCTTTAACTTGGGACAATCATACTTAATGTGGCCTTGCTTGCCACACTCATAGCAAGTGACTTCGGTTGATTACTTTTTTAGATTAAGAGTAGCTTTCTTGAAGTTCCTTCTTTCTTTTCTTCTTCTAATAAGCTCTTTGGTCCTTCTAAAAAGCATTGCTAGTTCGTCTTCCTCCTTGTCACTTTCTTTTTCACTTGAAGTAACCTATACTTCCTTATCTTTAGATGTAGACTTGAGTGCCAAAGTCTTCCTTTCTTCCTTTTTAGATTTTTCTCCTTTGCCTCTCATTTTCTCAATCTCCTCATCTTTCTTTAAGTCCAACTCACAAGTTAAGAGTTTGCCTATTAAGACACTCGTTGGCACCTTTCCTATTTCTGGGTTAGATCTTGGATAGTACACACTTTAGCACCAAATTTCTCAAAAGGCAAGGACTTTAGAATTTTGGAGTTTACTTTATGATTTGTGAGAATCCTACCAAACTTCTTCATGTTATTGACAATTGCTAGGAGTCTATTGGTCATGTCGGGATGCTTTCATCCTTCTTCATCATGAATAACTCTAACTATGTCACATACATCTCTACTCAACTAGATTTCACCAGGGTGGTGCCTTCATGATAGTTCTCCAATGCTTTCCAAATCCAATATGCAGTTTGGCAATGTTGTACCCTTCCAATTTCTTCTCTTGAGAGAGAGCTTAGAAGGATTGTCATGGTTCTCTTATTATTGCCATTGTATCTTTTATGTGCTTCAACCCATTCTTCTCTAGGGATTAGTTCTTCACTTCCTATCCACCACTTTGGTGGGTGTCTTTCATTCATTTAACAACATCCCATAGATCCACCAAATCCATATTTAGATAGATCTCCATCATATACTTTCAATGAGTATAGTCAGCTCCATCAAAATAAGGCTTGAGGTGTAAGTGGATTCCCTCTTGTGTCATTGATCTTTACTCACTCAATTAAGGTTTGTAGTGAGACCTAGCTCTGATACCACTTGTTGGCCTAGGGCACCAAGAAGGGGGTTGAATTGGTGCTCAATTTAAAAATTAAAAAAAAAAAAAAAGGTTAATGTGTTTAAGAAGATGAGTAGAAGAAGAAAGAAATTAACATAAGTGTTTACAGTCGTTTGGATGTTAACTAACCCTACGTCCACTCCCCAATTTTCTACAATTGGGTATTTCACTTAACTTAATAGGTGTTTCCAAGCTCACAAAAAACTTTTACAAATTGTGTTTATGGCTCACACAACAACCTTACACCTTATGTTTTCTAGGCTCACATAAAAACCTATCACAAGTGTTTTGTAGGCTCACTCTTATAAGAATTTTGACCTTAGGCTAACTCTTAACCTTTTTATAATGGTGTTTATTGTTCACACGTAACAATCAACAACACATAAATGAGAATGAAAAATTGAGTAGCAAGTGAGCAAGAGATTGGTTGTAAAATTAATGAATTTTCTTGTTATTTATTCTGTTTGATGGAGTATTTATAGCTCATATCCACCAAAGAGATGTTGCACTAAAACTATCAATAAATCTTTAAGATGTGCTAGGCAGATTTAGCATTAAATGTTTGTCAAGCAGAAGTCTCGGTCGCTACTACCATTTCACGGTCGCGAATTTTCAATTTCCATTGTAGAGTCGAAAATTTCAACGGAAAACCTCATTTGTGTCTAACGGCTACTCCAAGTGTCAACTATCCATTGGTTATCCATGAAAATATAATCGTTATGTTCTCACCACTATCAAAAGTTACGGTCGTGAGATACCTAAGTCTTGGTGTGATTTAGACCGCGAATTCCTCCATTTGGTGAAGAAGCTTCAACTCCTTGAGTCGCGGTTGCGACCCAAAATTTGCCCTCTCGATTTTTGATCTTCAACAGATATCTAGGACACTTGGTACATTGTGGTTGTGGCTTTGGTTCCCTCCTTTATCACCATGAAAGTCGCAATTACAAACCTAACGTAACACCCACCATGAATTCCTTTATGACTTGAGCTTACTTTTCTTCGGCTAAGTTGGGGCTGCAAAAGTGCCCACGAATTTCTCTGGCCTAGTTTCATCCATACTTAAAGTTATTTTGTAGTCACTATTTAGAATAACCACACCGCGAATTTGAATGATCTTTACAATGTTGGAGATTTTGAATTCCATCCAATCTTCTAATCAGAAAACTAACTTACAATCTACAAAACAACATTTATGAAAATATTAAAACTTATCAATCTCTATTGTCAAGATCAAAAGAGGTTTATGACTTAGGTTAAACTAACCCAGTCCAACACATATTAATCAAAATATTTACACAAATTTTGATACCATGTATGCTATTTAACAAGTAACATAAGATACCAAATGTTGGATGTTAAACACATAGAAGATACAAAGTGTTAGGCTATGCACATAAGTGATACAAAAAAAATAATCAAATCATCAAATCAAAGCATCCAATCCCTCTTTTTATCATATATAAAAAAAAAAAAAAACTCCCCTAAAAAAATGTTTTTCCCCTTACAAACATACAAACATTCTCTTCCTAAAATCTAGACCATCAACCTCAAGGACAAAGCAAACATGATGGTTCCAAACATACAGAGCAAGCAAAGAATGAAAAACCCCTCTAATCTTTCTGCTTTCTTCTAACAAATCACCTAAGATATTCAAACACAAATTCAGTTGACATAACTTAAGGTGACATTAGGGTTACATGTTCTATTCATAAACTAAGGAAAGCAAGAAAGGAAGGATAGTTGTTAGAGATTCCTAAACTAAAACATCAAACTGATACCAAATTTGGTTTATAAAACAAACTCCCCCTCAACAAAAGCATATTGAACAAAAACAAAAGAAAGGATAGAGACAAATTATAGTTAATTATTCTAATTATTGTGTTTTTCCAAAAATACAAGTCTTTTTCAAAAACTTCAGCTCCACTTCAAATTCTACAGCTCCCATCACCACTTGATTCTCCATTTTGAGCAAAAGGTGAGGAGACCCATTTTCTCCTAGGCCCATAGGGGTTAGAAGCATAAATATGTTTATCTCTTAACGTAGCATAGCAAAAGTATGTTTTATGGCCAAAATTTCTACAATAAAAGCATTGTCAAATGAATAATTTCTTCAGCTTTTAAGGAGAGCATGAGTGACGTGGCATCCTAAAAGATTAGTACCTAAAACATGAAGGAATTTTTGCATTCTTAACATGTTTTGCTCGATAAATAAAGGCATGATTTGCCTTTAGCCTTTAAGAGTGAGGGTAAGTGTAACTATGATTATGCACATGTGATTTAGATGAAGGTGAAGGAGTTCTAGCTTTGATAGAAGCTCTTATAAATTTTGGATTAGAAGTGGAAGGTTTAGAATGATCAAACCCTAAGCCATGTCCATCAATTGAAGTCTTTTAAGAGCTTAAAATAAGATCAAGTTTCTTTTTCCCTTTTGCAAAAGGGGCAAGTGAATCTTTTAAAGTTAAGATCTTTTTTCTTGAGACTCTCATTTTAAGAAGACAACATATCATAAAATTTCTTTTCTTAGTTCAAAGCCTCATTTTCTTTTTGTAAAAGCTTAAAACTTTTATTTAATTCTACCAATTAGGTTTTCAAGATTTTATTTCTTTCAAAACTATTATCAAGATCATTATTGGTGGATTTTAGTGCCTCAATAAGATTTTCAACAATGAACATGTTTTCTAGCTCTTGATCATCCTCATATAAATCATTATCAACAGAGTTAGGACATACTTGCTTTGAAAAGCTATCTTTTAAGGCTATGAGGTAGAGATTGTTCTCCCTTTTCTACCCAACCTTGGTTCTTCTTCATCCTTACTTAGTTCATATGTATTAAAGTCACCCCAAATGGCTTTTTAGGTTTCCTTCTTTTTCTTATCCTTCTTCTCAGCTCTGGCTTTTGGGCAATCTGCCTTTATATGGCTAAGCCTTCCACATCCATAACATTCAATCTACTCAAGCTTGCATTTACCCTTTTTCTTTAACAGTCTTCTGAATTTGTTTGTCGAGAGGATTTTTTGCTCTTCATCCAGCTCTAATCATCATTTGAGCTAAGATATTTAAAGGTAACTGAGAGTTATTCTAATCTTTTTCTTATTTGCATCCTCATATGTAGGTAGAGCTTCTTTGTTTAGGTTCCTCTCATAGTCAATGAGATTTCCAAGCAGCTCATCAAGTGGCATGGTCTTCAAGTCCTTTAAGTCCTTGAGAGAGGTGACCTTACCAAGCCACTCCTTAGGTAGACACCTTAAAACTTTCTTTACAAGTTCCTCATTAGTTAATGTCTTCACAAGAACCTTCATTTCCTCAACAATCTTAATGAATCAAATATACATTCTTGAGATTGTTTCATCAGGATTGATAAAAAAGGTTTTATACTGACAAATAAAGGTCTTCATCTTATTTTCTTTTACTTGATTTGTTCTCTCATATGTGATCTTCTAGGCCTTATAAATTTCCTTGGTAGTTGACATCATACTTACCTTGTTGTACTCACTTCTGCTTAAGGCACAAAAGAGCATGTGAATGGCCTTATCATTGTCAGCAACTTGTCTTTTTTTCTTTCTCATACATCTCATCAATGTCCTTTTCTATTTGAGTCCCATCGATAAGTGTTTTCATTAGTGTATGGACCCTTCACCATAATTCTCCACAATTTAGTGGATTCAGACATGAGAAAGTAGTACGTCATGCTCTTCTAATACTAGTACTATGTTCTATTAAAGAAGGGAGGCATCACCATTGATTGTCCTTCTGGTCCTTTCTCATTTTGGGCTATCATGATCATGTCCTTCTTACACTTAAGCTTCAAAAAAGGTTAAGCTATGATACCAAATGTTGGACTAGGTAAAGATGAGGCAACCCAAGAGGAGGGTGAATTGGGTTGTAATAAAAAACAAAACACAAGCACAATAAAAGCAAACACAGAGATTTTTATAATGGTTCAGCAACGTGCCTACTCCACTCCCCAAACTTTCACTTAGCCTATCTACACTTTTGAGGCTCAAAAATAACCTTCCCTTTTACAGGCTCAAGGAAAGCCTTTCCTTTTACAAGCTTAGGAAGAACCTACCCCTTGATATTTTTCTAGGCACAATACCAACCTTTACAACCACTACCAAGGATAGATCCACACAGTGTCTACCCTTTCAAGTTAAGCAGTTAATATATAATTAATGCTTAAGAAAACCTACTTTAAAAAAGAGTAACAAAAACAAACTTACTCTACCCAAAATACAAGTAACACCCAAAAAAGGTTTTCACAAGGAGTTACAAAGATGTTCATAGTGATTTTTAGCCTTTTGTCTAACCTTTCTAAACTCCAAAAATGCATTCAGAATAATCTCCTTTTTTACCATTTGTCGAGTCTATTCAAAACATCAAACAAACACTAAAGTACAAAGCATTAGAACTTTTCTTGATTTTGTTATAGTTTTGTTATCATTCAAAACACTTCATTCAAAGTAAAGGAGTGAGTCTAATGCCTTAGGGTTACATGTTCTACAATAATATCCACCTATAATTCTTGTGACTACAACCCTACTTCTTTTTATTTTTTAGTTTTATTTGTCTTAAATTTTATTTGAGCCACCTTTTTGGATTTTCAAGTCAATGAGCTACTTTAACTTTTACCATATTGCCCTTATGGATTTTAGGCCCAGTGAGGCTCTTTTTTTTCTTTGCCTAACTTTTTGCTTAGATCAACCTCTTAAATTTTCTTCATAGTCAGCTTTTTCTTTACTTCTTTTCTAATTTTTGACATTCTCTAACTTTTGCCTATGTCTTTCCAAGTTTCAACCTTGTAAGCTTTTTTTTCTTCTCTCATTTTTGCGTTTTGACTTTTTCCTAAACCATATTTAAGGTTTTTCAACTTCATAAGCACTTTTCCAACCATTTTCTTTTTATTTTCTGCTTTTTCCTCTCTTAGCAGAAGTGTAGAACGAAAAAGCTCAGAGACCAAAATGAAAAAAATACTTTTAACTATGGGCTTTTTCCTCTATCCCTACTTTCACTTTTCCTAATGCGGTAATTAATGAAAAAAATACTTTTAACTATGGGGATACTCAAAGGAATAGCAAATGAATATATTATTCTTCGAGATGAAAGGATAAGAGCATTATATGATAATGGTATCGAAGTTGAACTTTTTTGAAAAAGTTCAGAGACCAAAATGGTCCTTCATCTATTTTTCGATAATCAAATTCTAATTTGAGGATAGGTTTGAAAATAAAATTAAAGCATAAAGCTTTTTGTTAAAAAATTAAATAAGGGATAAATCTAAAAAAATATTAAAGTTTAAGTTTTTTTTTGTAATTAAGCCTTTTTTAACCACTCTCACTATAAGAAAATTATTTATTAGTGACCAAATCTTAGCAACGAGCTTGAAATTTGGCCTTTATAAATGAGCATTTGTGAAGGGATTTTTATCCAGTCATAATAGGTAGTAATTTATAATGTCAATTTTATACTATAATCGTTATAGATATCTAATTAATAGTTATTGGCTTAAAACTTTTTCTTTATTCCAAAAGTGGAAGAAGGACCTCATGAGCAAGAAATCACAGTATTCAGCTTCAATCTCCTCTATGTTAGTTTGTCCTCTATATTGATGAAGGATTAAGCCATCTAAAGTTTAAGCAACTCTTTTTTATCAAAAGCATAAGCCTTAGGGAATATGGAACAAAAAGTATTGGATAAGAAGGCAGGTGCTTGGAATCTATATGAAATATGGTTTGAATTTTATATATGTTACATTTTGTACATACATGCATAGTGCATTCATCATTCTGACTAACCATTATGTTGATAGCGATTGCCCTCATAATTATGGGTGAGGACGTTCATAAGACCCCAAATAAAATGGTGGAGGAATTTATTAAACTGGAGGTAGTTCATGAAGAGATCATACAATTGAGTTATTGAGCAAAACATTAGTTAGATAATTCTTCACCCACTCTTTGTGAGAATTTTTATAAAAGAGTTCTAATAAGTGTAATTGTAATTAAGAATGTATTACATATTTTTTAAAAGAAAATTTTACTACATAATTTTTACATTTAATATCTATTTTTTATATTTTCTTATATCAACCATACACAGAATGGTGAGAATACACACACACACACACACTCATACATAAATATGTATGTGTGTGTGTGTGTGTGTGTGTGTCACACACACACATTGTACTACATGCATTTCAACAGTATTATGCTCATTAATTGATTTTGTGGCCAATAGGTACTTTGCCTCGAGTACTATCTCTTGGTACCCATCTCTAGCTCTTTTAACTATAACCCTGCTTCTTTTTAATTTTTGCTTTATTTGTTCTAATTTTTTTGAGTCGCCTTTTTGGATATGTGTGTGTGTGTGTGTGTGTGTGTATGTACACAAGTCGACTTTTTTGATTTTTTGCTTTATTTTTTCTAATTTTGTTTGAGCTACCTTTTAGAGTTTCAACTCAACGAGCTACTTTAACTTTTACCTATATTGCCCTTGCAAATTATATCAACATTCAAAAATATGAAACAAAAAAGGGGCAAATAGTGCTCGAAACACCCCCAATATTGTACAGAGTATCTTATCCTAAGCAAAAAGATCATACCTTATTTTTTTACTTGCCTTCGATGATATTCACTTGTGCACTATATTGTAGTCAAATTAGAGCTTTATTAGGACATTATCAAAAAAAAGGTAAATTAAGTTGACAAGAAAAGTTAATATGGATTTTCATAATCTTTTTTGAAAAGTTTAGGGGCAATCAAGCCTTTATCATATAAAATGTCCACTTTGTAGTGTCTTAAATTATATGAAAATTTAATACAATTATTCTAATTGAAAATTACTTAATTTTCACACATTAATTAAGTACAAATAAATAATGCTAAATCAATTGTAATTTTAAAACAAACACTGGTAGAATTATATCTAATTACTTAAAAATTAATTTAAAATGAAAATATTTAATAGATATATCTATTCTTCATACCATTTTAGTTTTAAAGTGAATTAATTAAGTAAAAACAGGTCAACTTAAGTTTGCATTAGAGAAATTTAATTGATGAATATTTGAATGCAAGATTTTAAAATTTTGCCTAATTTTTATTTGATCGAAGTAAAAAGTTACAGGTCAAAGGTTAAACCATAGTAATGTTCAGTTCAACTTGGTTCAATTAATAAACAAACTAAACTGATGCCTAAATCTTAGGCTCATTTAGTAAATGAATCAAGTTTGAACTAATCCAAGCTCAAGTCGACTTTACTCATATCCGTTGACTCAAAATATTTGTCACCCTATTTTGTATACTCAATTTGTGTTTCAGTCTAAAGAGAAATATTTACAAAATTAACACCATCTTGTATGCATATCTTTACTAATTTGCTTTTTGTTATTCAAATACTACTAATCCATTTCTTCTTACTCTAATACTTCAACACCTCATGATTAGAATATAATATAAACTCTTTTTTAACCAAATAATTCTTTTAGGTTTAGAAAACCAAAATTTCATCAAACATAACATCAAGAAATGCCCATTTTTAGACTATTTGCTTCCTTACTATAGCTCTTAGGTTGGTTTCAAGCAACCAAATGAATGATTTGGATATTATAAATGGACAGATAAGGAAAAAAAACCCTAAAAAGTAAGCCACCAAAAATGTAATTCTAATTTTCTCTCTCAAAATTTCACTTGTTTGCGCAAAAATTAAGGTCGCTCATAATTAGCATTCTCCTTTTGTTAGTTTTTTTTACTGTCTATTCTTAAAAGGACTAGGACTTCTTGTATGCTTAGCTTTCATAGATGTAGTTTGTGAAGTAAAAGAAATGAAGGATGAGGATGCATTACATCATGGACCTTTTTTTATGCAAAGCCATTGAAGTTTGTAGAGCCTAGGATGTTTGTTTATTGGTAAACTCGACCTATTAACCATATGAGTACTAGCAACTTTATACCTTCATCTAAGATCATACTACATACCTTGTCATTAACATGGCATCTTATATGGAAAAGATTTTCCATTTGCTCTTCATTCTTTTTCCTTGGCTTGAACATTCAAAGCTCATCTTGCCAAAACAAGCTAAGTGAGGGAAGTTCATTGAATGGGAAGATTTAGGAAGATATAATTTAATTAAGCTATCATGGAGCTAATAAAAGGGATAGGTTGGGAGTTCTTTGCAAGGATAATGGAAATAGCCTATACAGAACTTATAATTGACTTTCTAACTATCCTAGAGGTACTACATGATTATTATGAAAAAGAAAAAATTCCTAAAATGGAGCTTCAATTTTCTTGATTGGAATTGACCTATAGGTCTATACTAGAATACACATAGAGAAAAGCATTCTCTTATTGTTCTATTCTACTCAAGTTTGTACTTAAGAATCTCAAACTTCTTAAACCCTAGCTCATCATTGTCCTTAGGAAATAGCTTGTAATACTTCATAATCCTTATGATATAGCTAACCATCACAATTTTCCATAGACATAGGTTACTTTGATCATATGTATATAAATTTGTCCTTATATGATTGAAAGGATTTCATAATATGCATTAACAATATATATACATTTTATGCATGATGTTTTTAACTTAAGGAGGTATGAGTTTATCTAGTCATTAAGCATCAAATGCTCATCCTAACTAGTTTCTAAAAAGAAATTCATCAACAAATTATATATAACCATGAGAATTTTTCAAAACAAAAAGATGTCAAAAAATTGTAGTACTTTATTTAAGGGATACTTTGAGAGTTTGATTAGTGCCATACCAACCCATTAACATAACACAAAGTAGAACAAAACATCCTACCAGGTTCTTTTAGCTCATACAAAGAGGAAGGAAGAACTGGGGTTGAAGTAGGGGCAAGGATGCTAGCTAGGAAAGTGTCATCCATTTCTAATCCTGGAAATTCATATGGAAAATTATATGCTATGGAAGCATTTTATAATCAATGAAATCAAAGGAAAATAAAACTACTCTGTTTTGTTGAAACATTAATAAATAACAAAGTGGTATAAGTAACTAGCTTTGCATAACAAATGCAATTCATCCATTGGAAGGAGATATAAAACATGGGCATCAATTGAAAAAGTTCAAATAATACATTACTTTAAAAAAAAATTCATAATTCTAGTGTGCAAGAAAGATGTGCATCCAGATTTCTAATCACTAAAAGTTTAAATTTCAAGCCACATATTCACATGCAATTATTTCAATGAATAAATATAGCAGAAACATACATTGGTCCCTCACTTACTGGCCCTAGTGTTGGATCATATAGCCCACCAGGCACTAGCCTCTCTAATAAATCAAGCAATCTAGGGTCTATATCTTTACAAAACTATGCTTTCAAACATTTTCATCTATTAATAAACTAGAAGTTATAGAGTCAATGGACTCCGTTGCACCCTGATATAAAATCCAAATTTACAAACTCAATCACAATAACCTAATAAATATCTAACAAAAAAATAAACTCGAAAGTCACTTTCATAACACTGGGATGGTATAGACATAATTACTAGATTTGCCATAACTGCGTTTGATACTATTAATTGTATTTGATACTATTAAAAATACAATATTGATACTATAATTATTCATATTTATATTCAATTTATATTGTTTAATAATATTAATAATGACATGGTAATTATAATTATTTTCATAATAATATTTTGATATCATTATAATATATTATTATAATATTTATATATTATAAATAATTACTATATTATTAATATTTTTATTAGTATATTAATATCACTTTTATAATAATCATATTATTACATTAATAATTTTGATATATAAGTAATAATTATTAATTACTATATTAATAAAATTTTATAATATTAATATTATTTTAATAGTATTTAGATTAATTTTATATTATTAGCAATTATTATACTTATTTATTTCTTATGATATTTAATTGTATATTATTTATACTCATACTAATATAATACAAGAAATAAATTTATTTTTCATTATCTTTTTACCCTTTTTAATCTAAGGGGATGAGGTTAACAAAAATGTATAAACAACGGGTTAACAGTTAGCCCTTTAAATAAAATTTGTACCAAACAAGGTAAATGAAGATTAACTTTTAAGTTTCATTAACTCCAACCAAAACTTTGTAACTGTTAATTGTAATTGATAGCATTCAGATAATTGAACACTCTTAGAAAGGGCACATGTTCCTCACGTAAAAGACATTTACCTTACAAAAAGACAAGTTCCCTATATGAATCAGTCCTTCATAACTGAACATAAGAGGATCAAACAATTAAGAACCACATTGTAAGATGAACATCACACAGTTGAATGACCACACTGTTCAGAGAGTTCGCTAGAAGACAAAGAATAAGTAACTTTTGAAGAATATTAAGCTATTATGCATTATATTTTTTTTTTTTTGGATATCTTGGAATAATAAGGACAAGACCAACAAATACTACTTGGCACTACTTAGGAAGAATCTAGAAGTAGCAAGGATATAAATAATCATCTTCTCTACACTTCTAAGGTACGTTTTATTAGGATTTTTTACTATTGCACTTATAAGCCCTCATTCTTAAGCTCCCAAGCTCTTTTCATTCTTACTTACTTAAATATCAAAGTGACTAGGGGATACACAGTCATGTGTATTCATCTTTTAGTAGATTTTTCTTTCTTCTAGCGATAAAGGGGCCATCAATTGACACTATCAATGAGAAATCTTTCACTATTTCATCACTTATTTCAACACATATTTATTATTCCAAACACTTTATTCATAAATCTTGCCCTTTGATCCTAAAAGAAATATGGTTGACCATTTTAGAAACGCACCACACCCTTCCCAATAGGAGAAAAACTCCCCATAATATACACCATTCAACTACCTATTAACCTCGCTACTCAAGCAGCAACTACAGCTATTGAGAATGCCCTAACTCAATTTCAGAAAGCTTTAGCGAGAACCATGAAGACAGATTGGGACTCCTTCAATGTGCACATAACTAAGGCCTTGAATGGCAACTTAGTAGCATTCAACCCTCTACCACCAGCTAGAGAGCGTCAAGTGGAGCAACCCCTTCCACAAGCAAACCCACAAAGGTCTAGGACCACCCACCAAAATAATAGAATTGAAACATTGGATGAGGACAAGAAGAACACCAAAATTGATTGGAGGATAAAGCTAATTCTCAAGATGAACAATCTAAGGCAAAGTCGAGATATGTTAAGAAGTACTTGGCAGCCTCTCCCTTGGCTTAGGAAATCATAGAAGAAAAGTTTCTAGCTAAATGGAAGCTTCCTTCTTTGTAAGTATATCATGGAACAGGAGATCCATACACACATCTGTCCATCTTTCAAACCACCATATTTCTAAATGACATCTTGATGCCAGTTTTTGTAAGGTTTTCCCTACTACCTTCATTGGCATAGCTCAAAGATGGTACAGCTAACTACCTTCTAGCTTTATTCATTCATTCAAAAAATTAAAATATGATTTTCTCTCACGATTCACCACTAACATTTCTTGCAAGGGGAAAATAAATTCTTTAAGATCTTACAAGTAGGGAAAAGGTAAAACCCTTTAAGAATATATTGATAATTTCAATAAGTAAGCAATGGAAATAAAAACAATAAATGTGGAGATAGTCGTAGAGGCCATGCAAATAAAAACCATGTTTGGGCAATTAAAAGATAAACTTACACTAAACCGATCAATTCATACTCTAAACTAATCTTTATAGCTTAGAGGTATATCGAGTTGGATGAAGGAAAAAGTGAGGAATGCAAGAGTGGTGAACAATGGGACCATAAAAAAGTTCAAGAGAAGAGATCTAACAACCCCATTAGTCGAACACTCTAGAACTACACACCTTCCTCAAACAGAATGAAAAACAGTGGAGATGCATAGTTTACAATGCTTAACGAGACCGGAGGTAACATTCTCCTGTGGATTAAAGAGAATGAAATTGGCATAAAGTACCCTCAAAAGCTAAACCCTAATAGGGCCACTAAAGGCATAAATCTCTATTTTGTGGGTTTCATGAGGATCATGGGCACGACACATAATAGTATTAGGACCTAAAGAAGAAGTTTGAATGGCTAATACAAACAAGAGCCCTTCATAAGTTCGTGAAAGATGATAATGGAAAGAGGCCTTAAGAAGATAATATTGAACGAAGAACAGAAGATCATCCATGCAAAATGGTAGCACGGGTGATTAATGTTATTATAAGAGGAGAGCACCCGAACACCTCCGCGAGGAAATGATAACAATTAGACATATTTATCATTAATACAAAGAAAAATAACATGCCACAATCATATTCAGCCTCAAAAATGATAAACATGTCTAAGGTCACTATAATGACATGCTCGTAGTATAAGTAGTAGTTAATGATTATTTAGTGAAGAGGTTGTTGATGGATAGAGGTAGTGCAATGAACGTTTTAACGGAACAAACGTATAAAGTCATAGGGGGCATGTTAACAAACCTCAAAAGAGAAAGCAAACCTTTTTTGGGACTCGAGGGAAAACAACTAAAGTCCATTGGCACTACCATCCTAACAGTAAAGATGATAGATGAATGGCCTAAATGGATGTCAATGGTTAAGACCTTGTTCCACATAATAGACAAATAGTTTCCATATAATGGTATTATGGGAAGGTTATATCTCTATAAAATGGGAGCCATTCAAAGCATAAGGTATTTGACCAGGAAGATACCTGCACCTAAAGGAGAGGTAATGGTTTGAGGGAGCCAGCAGTCAGCAACCAAATGTAATCACTTAGTACTCTAACAGACACCCAAAAGGCAACGTATTTGACCTAGAACAAAAAGAGCATTTAAAGCCTATTGAGTTAACTGAACTTAAAATTTCAACTGACAAAACAGTTAAATATGGTGCAAATATAAGCTGACTAGCAACTGAATGTCTAACTCATCAGTCGAGAGAATGTCGAGACGTTCAACACTAAGCCAGAAGAAATACTAGTGATCCATCCTTTGGTAGCATGTCACAAGTTGAATGTGAATCCTAAGGCAAGACTTGTAAAGCAAAAGAAAAGGAGATTTACCCCCAAAAGGCAAAAATCCATAGAAGAGAAAGTGTTCAAACTCCAAAGAGTATACATTATTAGAAAAGTAAAATATCCTGACCAGATAGCCAATGTTGTTATGGCTAAAAAACCAAATGAAAAATGGAGGACATGCATTGACTTCATGGACCTGAATAAGGCATACCCAAAGGATAGTTATCTACTACTGAACATCGACCAGCTAATGGACTTAACCGTTTATTTTTCAGGTACAACTATTTGGATGCATCCAAAGGATGTAACCAAATACTAATGGATATAGAAGATAACAAGAAGACTACCTTGGTTGCAAATCAATGAACCTATTATTATATAAAGTTGCCCTTTGGATTGAAGAATGTGGGTGCCACCTATCAAAGGCTAATGAACTTCATATTCATGGAATAAATCGATAACAATATGTAGATAATATTATTATCAAAAGTAAAACTGATGAATCTCATATAGATGATTTGTGAGAAGTTTTCAATGTTTTGAACAGGTATGGCATGAAGCTGAACCCCAAAAAAATACACCTTTAGAGTAAAGGCAATCAAATTTTTAAGGTTCATCATCTATGAACGAGGCATAAAAGTAAATCTTGAAAAGATTCAAGCCATTCTAGATATGAAACCACTATGAGAAATCAATGAAATCCAAAAAGCTGAACGGGAAGATCACAACATTAGGGTGATTCATATCTTGTTTAGTAAAGAGGCTTCTACCACTCTATAGAAGCTTGAAGAATGTAAAGCACTTCAGATGGTCAGAAGACTACCAAACAACGTTCAAGGAGCTCAAGGTATTCTTAAGTACTCCCCTACTCCTAAATGGACTTGAAATAAGAAATACTTTATATATACCTCATAGCAAGCTAAAAAATGTTATCTTCAATCTTGATCAGAGAAGCAAATGGAACAACACCCTATTTACTATATTAGTTAAGTCCTTTGAAGAGCAAAGAAAAGATATTCAAAACTAGAAAAGCTCCTCATGGCACTAGTAATCTCGACAAGAAAGTTAAGACCTTACTTCTAAGCATATACCATTATGGTTCGGATAGATCATCCTCTATGAAAAGCCCTCTAAAAGCCATAATTAATGTATTAGCTCTCTAACTTAGTGAACATGATATCAGGTAAATCCCTAAATGACCTTGAAGTCTCAATATTTAGCTGACTTTATCATAGAGAAGACAGGTGACAAACAAGCTAGGGCACTACCAAAAGACACGTGGACTTTGCACATGGATGGTGTATCTAATGAACATGAAGTAGAAGCAATAGTGATTCTCAAAAACCCTAGTAAAATTAAAATTATAAACATTATTGCCTTAAAATTTAGTGTTACTAACAATGTTATAGAATATGAGGCTTTGATTACTAGATTGAACATTGCCCTTAAAGTAAAAGAAGAGGAACTATAGGTGCTTAATGATTCATGCTACTTATTAACTAGGTCTTTGGAGACTTCTGGACCAAAGATGATAACTTAGCTAAGTATTTAAAGAAGTGCCAACAACTACTCAATAAGCTCATGCAACAAGGAGAAACCTGGACCATCATTCAGTTCCCTAGGGAAGATAACGTAAAAGCAGACACCATTGCCAAAGTAGCGGCAAAATGAGGAGACATGTTTCAAACTTCTTATTGAAGGAGGAATATCTCCAACCTACCATGGCTAAGTAAGAGATCTTGAATATAGTAGAGCCGAACACATTGATGCAGTTAATAATTCAGTACCTCAATAAAAGAGAATTACCATAAGACCAAACAGAAGCACTAAAGGTATAGAAGAGATTAATAAAATATTCATACCAAGATAGAACACTCTATTGAACATCAGCCACACATCTTTAGATAAAGTGTGTCTTTAGGAAGGAAGGCAACTACGTTTTCTGAGAGATCTATGAAGGGAATTTGTAGCACACATAAAGGTTCGCATGTGATAGCTTGTAAAGCCCTAGTTCAAAGGCTTTACCATCAAGAAAGACAAGAAAGAATTGGTACGAACTTGTGAAAATGTCAAAAGCACAATAGGATCCCTCAAACCCATTAACTTAACAGACTAGAATCATTAGCCCATGGATGTTCGCCATTTGGGGAATGAAGGGTCCATTCCCCCAAGCAACAAGATATAAAAAACTTAATCATTGTCACTATCGACTACCTTACCAAATGGATAGAACCCAAAACAATGGCTACCAGCATTGTAAAAGAGGTTGAAAATTTTTTTAAAAAATAAATTATTTCCAGGTTTGGCATTCCCAACACTTTTATCAAAAATAATGACAAATAATTTGACTATGATAGCTTCAAGAAATTTTGCAAAAACCTCCACATCAACCTTAGATTCACTTCAGTGGTTCATCCTCAACAAATGGGCAAACAAAAATCACCAACAAAATGATCCTAATGGATTAAAGAAAAGACTCAATGAAGCCAAATGAGAATGGGCTAAATAATTAATTCATGTTCTCTGGATGTATCGAACAACCCCTAGAAAAGCCCATGGAGAATCACCCTTCAACCTAGCATATGGCATGAAAGCAGTAATTCTAGTAGAGATCGGCATGAACAGCACTAGAGTGCAACACTTTGATCCATACATTAACAATGAAGGAATAAAGCTACACATCGATCTACTCAAAGAATGAAGAGAATAAAATGCCATCAAAACAATAGCATATAAAGCAAAAGTGGCCTTGTACCATAATCAAAGGGTTTGCCAAAGATCCTTTTAGAAAGGAGAACTTGTTCTTAGGAAAGTACAAATAGGCAGAGGAGATACTGAGGTGGGAAAATTTGGAGCTAATTGGGAAGGCCCTTACCAAGTTGTAAATGTAAAAGGAAATGGGATATACCAGTTAGCAACACTGAGGGATAACCAATCCCAAGATTCTAGAATGTAGACAATTTTCGTAAGTACTATCAATCAAAAGTTATTTCAATATATATTGTTCATAAAGAGTTCAGCCCCTTAAAAAGACCACAATCTTATTTATCTTCACAAATAATATAGGTTTAGTTCACCCAGTAAAACTATGGAATTTTTTTAAGTATAGAGATTTAACTAACCTTGACAACTATAAAAAAAAAAAAAAAAAAAAAAAAAAAAAAAAAAAAAAAAAAAAAAAAAAAAAAAGGTTTTTTTAAAAAAAAAACAAAAA
>CATIWR010313541.1:0-10588 GCA_949677035.1 Omphalea diandra | reverse complement strand
GGTTGTTACATTGTATGCATGATATGTAACTATGGTTATGTTTTATGCAAGTGGGTCAAGTATTTAAACTTATTATTCTTGTATGGCAGCATGACCTTGCATCACTCTCACAATAATAACTCTAAATATATATATATATATATATATATATCTAAATGAATTGATTCTTTTTTTTTTTTACATAAACTAGACACATAATGACACAACATAGTCAAAATTCATGACAATATAAGGCCTATAGAAAATATGTTGAATTTTTGAATTTTGCCCTATTTTAATGTGATCACTGTCTAAGTAGGTCTAGCTATATCTCAAATCGTACAAATATAATTGCAAAAAATATTTGCCAAAGATTACAAAACACATAAAGAAACATTTTTTTTTATATAGTTTATAAGTTATCTAATTTTGTCTATAAGGTCATCAAAATAAATTATCAATCTCAGGGTGAGTAGGTTACAACATATTGAGAATCAATCGCCATGAAGGGGCAATATCTCATCAACCATGATAAATTTGCAAAATATTTTATAGCCATCTAGATGAGAAATAAATCTTTAAATTTTAAGTTTGGTACATATCTAAATTCCCATTCTATGGCCATCAAATTCTTGAAAAACATAATTTAGAGATTGAATAAGTTAAACAAACTAAGCAAAATAGTTTTTTAAGAATTTACAGGGGATATAGACCTACAAATTTCATATTTTTCACTATCTAAATCAACACATAAGGTCAGCAAAATATATGAGGATAATCAGACTGAAGAGGTTTTAATAGGCTGTGAGCTAGTCCCAATGAATGAGCAATAGCTCTTCACACACACCATATTAAGCAAAATTGTTTTACATGCAATTATATGAGGAATAAATCTTTAATTTTCATATTTTACACTTTCCCTAATTCCTATTCTATTATTATAAAATCGTGGGTGCAACAATCTATTCTAACAACAAACCAACACAATCAGCTCTAGTTTCTCTTAATCTTCAACCTCCATACATGAGCTCTACCTCAAATTACTCTAGAATTCTTACTAATCATGCATGTTTAACATGTTATAAGGGAGGAGTTTCATATAGGAAGAAGATAAAATCACTTACCACTTTTGCCAAAACTAAAAAGAATTAGGGTTCATTCCTAGGTTGCTTACTTTTTCTCCCTCCTCTTTTTCTTCTTCTTCTTCTTTTCTTTCTTCCTTAGCTCTCCCTTTCATTTGCTGCCTCTTACATTTTTCCCCTCTATTCCACTCCTAAAGGAAGAGAAATTAAATTTTTATACATACTATAATGGGATAAAATCATGGTGCCTCACTCATATTGGTTGGAAGTTCAATGTTATTCTTTTAATCTTTCTTCTTCAGTCCTTTATCACCTTCATCCATCTACTAATTCCTATATTGTCTTTATACTTTTAAATAAGCTCTAAAATTATTTTATTTATGATATTATAACATGCACATAACATATGATAATTTGCGATGCAACTATGCAAATATCTCATCTTTGTTCAAGTGCCCCAAATACAATGGTAAAAGTGTCATCTTCATGATTATGAAATTCACCTATCTAAATGATCACTTATTCAATGCATATATTCAATGTTGGATTCCAAATCATTTATGCAATAAGTGTGATCATATAAGAATGCTAATGAATGAGGATAAGAATGTTATATTTTTTCCCCTCTTATAAAGAATTTTGTACTCAAAACTTAATTCCTATAATAAAAGTGGATTTTGTATTTTCATGTTCTCTTTAATTTCCCATGTGGCCTTTTCTTCTGAGTGGTTTCTCCATAACAACTTAACCAAAGGGATTTCTTAATTTCATAATTGTTTTGTCTTATAGTCAATGTTTTCATTAGTTCTTCAACATAACTTACATCACCTACAATTGTTATTTTTGGATCCCTAAGTATATGTATAGGATTAGATCGATACTTTTTTAGAATACTCACATGTAATACATCATGAATCTAAACTATCTATAGTGGTAGTGCTAACTTTTAAGCTAATGGATCAATTCTTTCTAGGATCTCATATGATCCTAATTATAAAGGACTCAGTTTCCCTTTCTTGCCAAATCAAATTATAAGGGAACATTTTGTCTCTCACCTCATATTCCATTTCTCTTATGTGTTGGTCTGTATCTGTATAACACTTTTGCATGTTGTGTGCTGCTTAAGTTTGCTCTTGATTACATTCACCTTGTCCATAGTCTTGTACTAGTTTTAGCCTTTCTAAATAATGCATCCTTCTTCATCCGAATAGGTATAACTTTGACATTTTCATCATGCAGTGCTTTATAAGGTGCCATTTGTATAGTACTATGATAATGATTACTATAAGAAAATTCAATGAAGACAATATATTCATCCTATGCACCTTTGAACTCTCTGACACAAGCTCAAAGAATGTCTTTTAAGTGTCTAAATTATCCTTTCTGATTTCCCATCTATTTGATGTTAAAAAGAATTATGAAACATAACTTGGTACCTAAAGCCTATTGCAAACTTACCCAAAATCAAGAGGTAAATCATGGATCTCTATCTAATATAATGAACACTATAATGTTATGTAATATAATAATTTAATCCATATATTTCTTGGCCAAATTATCGAGTGAACTACCCTATTAAATAGGAAAAAGTGCATTGACATAGTTGATCAATGGTCACCCATATAACATCATTCTTCCTCAAAGTTCTAAGTAACCCATATACAAAGTCGATAGTTGTTCTCTACTTTTTCCATACTAGAATCATCAATGGTTTCAATTTCTAGCTAGTGCTTAATGATCTAGTTTGATTTGCTACTAAGTTAAACGTTTTGAAATATAGGTTGCGACATCTTTCTTCATTTTGGGCCACCAAAAATGAGATCGTAGGGTATTATACATTTTTGTCATTCTTGGATGCACCGTATATGAAGCATTATATGGGTCTTCTAGGATTTCTCTTTGCAAGTTATTAACATTAGGCACATAAATAAGAGATCCCAACATCAAGGCATCATTTTGAACATAAAAATCAATGTGTATCCCTTATTTTATCCTTTTAATAATTTTTTATAACTTTGGATCCTTGCCTTATGTTTCTTTAATTCCTTCATATAACATTGGTCTCACTTGAAGAGTAGCAATCAATTCCCTATTCTTTCGCATGTTTAATTCCACATTCATAACTCATAACTGGACTAAATAACATAGTGGAAATTTGTGACACCCCAATTAATAATCATTAAAATTCTCTCTAAATCTATCCATTGACATCAAAAGACATAGTTTCAAATTTTTTTCTGCTATGTCTCTTATTCACAATATAGTAACTATTTACAACAATGTATACATGGCTAAACTAGCTAAAACACTAATAGATTGCATACTGCCCCAACCTCTCTTAGACTGCTAGACAACAACTTTGAAATGCATACTGGACGCAGTCTTTTGTCTACTCTTACTAAAATAAGATTTCATACAAAAGAGTGAGTTTGCATACTCAGTAAGTAAATGCATAACAATACTCAATCTCAAATAAAATAACAATATTTAACATAAATAACTAATCATCATATCCATGTACGAAATAAAGAGTTTTTCCTCTTAAATGCCACATAGGCTATCAAAGGTTATTGCCACAAATAACATAACAACATTTAAGCATAAATAACTCATCATCATATCCATGTATGAAATAAAGAGTCTTTACTCTTAAATGCCACATAGGCTATCAAAGGTTATTGTTACAAAGACTGTCATAAAATGTTGCCACATAGGCTATAGATATCACTGCCACAAAGGCTTTCATTTTTAGTTGCCACACATGTTATAAATATTATTGGCACATACGTTGTTATATATTATTGCCACATACGCTGTTATATATTATTGTCATACAGGCTATTGAATATTATTGCCACACATGCTGTAGATATTATTGCCACAAGACTGTGGAATATTATTGCCACACAGGCTGTATGTATCATTGCCACACAAGCTGTAATATATTATTGCCACACAGGCTGTTGAATATTATTGCCACACAGGCTGTTGAATATTATTGCCACACAGGCTGTTGAATATTATTGCCACATAGGCTGTGAATATTATTGCCACATAGGTTGTTGAATATTATTACCACAGAGGCTACCAAATCTTATTGCTATATAGGCTATCAAATCTTATCACCACATAGGCTATCAAATCTTATCACCACAAAGGCTATCAAATCTTATCACCATATAGGATGTTATATATTTTATTGCCACAAAGGCTATTATATATTATTGCCACACAGGCTAGAGATATCATTGCCACACAGGCTATCAAATAGTTTTACCTGCCAACAACATCAAATATTAGCCTTTCAACCAATCAACTATAAATCTAACAAAGTTTCAGCAATATAATGAATAATAATAAGACCTGTAACTTTGGAAGCTTATATCACCACATACTCTCATTCTCAAGTCATAATTTACCAACATCTCATGAAAATAAATAAATCAAGAATATAACAATATTTCATCTATGTATCCCATAATATCATCACATTAAACAACATTTCATTCCATTGAGTATAAGTTCTTTGCATTTAACCAACCACACATATAGTACCATTAGCTATTTACTTACCTCCTCCTTCAAGCTTATTTAGTTATGGATAGTCCTAGCTTATTCCCACTATTATCCTCAATGCCTCAAGGACCTATTTCAATACACCAAATCAATTCATGATGATAAAGTAAGATTTTCATCTTGTTATGGAACTATGGCATGATTCATGCAAGTGGACCTAGTATTTATGCATATTTTCCTTATATGGCTGCCTGAACTTGCTATACTCTCATAGCAATACCTCTAGATATACTCATCCAAATTAATTGATTCTTATTTTTTCAAATAAACTGGACACATAATGATACAACATATTCAAATTTCAAGTCAATATCATACACATAGAAAATGTGGTGAATTTTTGAATTTTGCCTTATTGCAATGTCATCTCAGTCTGAGTAGTTCTTACATTCTTAGGTGTATCTCAAATTATACCAATCCAGTTGTAATAATAATCTACCATCCATTACAAAACATATAAAGGAACATTTTTCATTTTTAACTCATTGTCTAATTCAGTCTATAAAGTCACCAAAACAAAGGACCAAATCTCAGGGTGAGCAGGTTTGTATCATGTTGACAACCAGTCATGATGAAGGGACAATATCTCAACAACCATGTTGTATTTGGCAAAACTCTTTCACAGGCATATATATCAGACATAAATATACAACTTTAAAGTTTGGACCATCATCAAATTCTGAATCTATGGCCATCAAATTCTTGGAAAATAGAATTAAAAGAAATGTGAGGTTTCATTCCAGGACAGTTTCAGTCCCAATCAATGAGCCATATCTCTTTCCAAACAGTAAATCAATCAAAACTAATTTATATGTATTTAGGCAGGATATAAATCTACAAGTTTCATGTTTTGCACTTTGTCAAAATCAGAATATAAGGCCATCAAAAAATAAGAAAATAGAAGACTGAGATCATCTCAGTTCGAATTTGACCCATCCCTACTAACGGAGCCATATCTCCTCACACACACAAAATCAAGAAAAACCTTAACATATGCATTTATATGAGACATAAAAATACAACTTTCATATTTTTCACTTTCCCTAATTCCTCTTCTAGAGTTATGAAATTGTGGGTACAAAATTCTGCTCTAACAGCAAAACCAACAGAATCAGCTTTTGTTCTCTTGGATTACAACTTCCATCCAAGAGCTCTACCTCAATTACCCCATAATTCTCACTAACCATGCATGATTAACATGTCATGAGAGGTTAATTTCAATTGAACAGAAGATAAATTAACTTACCTATTGTCCCAAAATTAGAAAACCTTAGGCAGCTCACTCTTCTCCCTCTCTTATTCTTCTTCTTTCCTTTCTTTCTTCCTTAGCTCTCTCTCTCTCTCTCTTTCTGTAATACCTCATGGTTTTTCCTCAAAATTTGACCCTAAATGTCATATTATAGTGGATAAAATCATGGTGTTTCATTTCCTATTGGTTGGAAGTTCACTTTCCTCTTTTAGTCCCTCTTATTCACTCCTTAAGCACCTTCATCCATCTTTTAATCCCTAAATGGTCATTATACTCTTAAATAAGTTTTATAACACTAGTTTTTATGATGCAATAATATGCACACAACATAAGACAATTGGCCATGCAACTGTACAAACACTACATATATGTTCAAGTGTCCCAAATATAACGGTGCAAGTGTCATTATCATGCTTCTACAAATCATATGTCTAAAAAAATCATGTATCCAGTGCATATTTTCAAATATAACATAATTAAAATGCATATGATTTGGGTTGAGGATGTTACTAAATGTCTATAAATAAGTTGCATTACTTTTAAATTTCCTATTCAAAGCAGCAATAACCATGTTTCCTTTCTATGGGTGACACTCAATGGTGAAATCATAATCTTTTAGTAATTTTAACTACCATCTTTGTCTCATGTTTAATTATTTTTGGCTCAATAAATACTTTAAGGTCTTATGATATGCAAATATATATAAAATTTATCCATACAAGTAATGCCTCTATATTTTCAAAGTAAACACAACAACAAGAAGTTTTAGGTCATGTATTGGGTAAGATAATTTATAAGACTTTCAGTTGTCAATATGCATATGGAAATTACCTTACCATGTTGTACTAAAACACATCCTAAACCTTAATGAAAGGCTTAGCTATAAACTACAAATCCTCTATTACCTGTAATAATGGAACATATGCCAGTCTAGTTCTTAATTCATCAAAACCCTCATGATATTCTTCATACCACTAAAATGTTGCTTTTTTTGAAGTGATTTAGTTAAAAGGATGCAACTATAAGTGTAAAGCCTTTAACAAATCAACAATAATACCCAACTAGTCCTAAGAAACTTCAGATTTTGTTACACTCTTTGAGGTTTCCCAATTTACTATTGCTTCAATTTTATTTGGTTCCATGTCTATGCCTTTTTCAAAAACTATAACGACCATTTTCATTTATAAATCATGGCATTCATGTCCAAAAATACATATGGATAAAGGTTTATTCATCATACATACACAATATAACATGTATTTAATGTACATATAAGATAACTAATGTTCAAGGCTAAAGACCATAAACTGTTTCCTTTATAAAGATATTTATATGACACACGGAGAGAGAAAGTTGGAATTCAGTCGATGACTTGTGGTCCATATGTGTCCATGCAAAACTCTATGCACCAAAGTATCCAAACCCAATGCTTTAGTATCTACAAAACATAATTGCAATTCTATGAGTCGTGACTCAATGAATAAAAACAATATTCAAATTCTTATGGCACAACCAATAATCAAATATCATCAGGATAATTATAAGTGTAAAAATTAACTATGCAAGTGCAAATGCAATAGATTGATTTTTGTCGTGACCTTGCAAGGCAACACTACTCTCAGGAATTAATGTGATTCAAGTGATATTTTTGTTGGCCAGCATATAACAAGTGAATCATTTGATCAATGACATGTGCCAATAGGACATATTAGTCCTTTTTCCAAATGATTTGCAAGTGTTTGACAAACTGATCACAACATCCTTTCAGTTTCATATGCAAGTGTTCATTCACAATGGTATACCAAGTAATCATTAAGAGTATATAATTCTCACTTGACTTGTATTCACATGTAAAATGTAACAATTGAATCACATATACATGTAATAGATCATAATCATATCATAAAATTATAACACATGCACATTAAATTCTAATTATGATTTTTACTCTCATTTTGATATGACCAACCTTTATAATAGGTTTGGTTCTCTCTCTAGGGCTTCCTCAAAGTGCTGAAATCCTAACAATTGATACATACATGGTTATAAGTATGTCAAAATGATTATGAATGCTTAGTATGCAACTATGACATGATCCATGCAAGTGGACCTAGTGTTTATGCATATTTTCCTTATATGGCAGCCTAACCTTGCTACACTCTCGCATGAATAACTCTAGATAAACTATACACATAATGATTCAACATAGTCAAATTTCAGGTGAATATAAGACATAGAAATTGTGGTGAATTTTTAAATTTTGTCTTGTTTCAATGTCATCTTAGTCTGAGTAAGTCTTACATTCTTAAGTATATCTCAAACAGTACAAATCGAATTGCAAAAATGATCTGCAAGAAGATACAAAACACATAAAAGAACATTTCTCGCACTTTACTCATTGTCTAATTCAGTATATAAAGTCACCAAAACAAATGACCAATCTTAGGGTGAGCAGGTTTTCAACATGTTGAGAATCAGTCATAATGAAGGGGTAATATCTCAACAACCATGTTAAATTTGGCAAAATTATTTTATAGGCATGTATATCATACATAAATTTGGCAAAATTATTTCATAGGTATGTGTATCATACATAAATATACAACTTTTAAGTTTAAAACAACACCAAATTCCAATTCTATGGCCCTAAAATTCTTAGAAAATATAATTATAAATTGATGAGGTTTCATTGGGTTCAAGGTCAGTCACAATCAATGAATCATATTTCTTTCTACTCTAAAAATAAAGGAAAACTACTTTATAATCATTTAAAGGGGATACAACCATAGAAATTTCACATTTTGCACTTTGTCTAAATTCGAACATAAAGTCATCACAATATAAGAAAATAGAAAGACTGAGGTGATTTCGGTTGGTTGTGAACCAACCCTAATGAAGGAGCCATATCTCATCACACACATAAAATTAATCAAAAATGTTTTACAAGAATTTAAATGGGACATAGAGCTACAAAATTCATATTTTACACTTTCCCTAATTCCTCTTCTAGGGTTATGACATCGTGGGTACAAATTTCTACTCTAACAACAAAACCAACATAATATGCTCTTTTTTCTCTTGAATTTCAACTTTCATACATGAGTTTTATCTCAAATACTCCATAATTCTTACTAACCATGCATGATTAACATGTTATGAGGGATTAATTCGATGTAGGAAGAAGGCAAATTAACTTAACTATTTTCCCAAAACTAGAAAAGCTTAGGGTTCGTTTCTAGGCAGCTCACGCTTCTCCCTCTCTGTTGGATTAGGATGATTAATCCTAGGTTTAGAACCTCTTTTGATCTTGACAAAGTAGATTGATCATCACTAATATTTCAAATAAGTGTTGTTTTTGCATATATGACTCAATCTCTCAAGAAGAAATGAAAGGAGTTGAGAAACTCCAAAGTGACATGTAAATCGCGATCGTAATCTAGGATTAGCGACCGCGACTCATGTTAAGACATGCCGAAACTTAAGCAGGCAAAATCGCAGAGCCATTCTCGGTCGCGACACTTGGAAAGGAAGAAGCCAAAATGACACAGACGAATTCGTGTTGCAAGTCACACCTTCATCACGATTGCGAATTTCAAAGTGACTCAAGAGGGAAGCAATCTACAACCACAGCTTGACAAGTGTCCTAAAAGACTGTTGGAAGTCAAAAATCGCGGAGACATCTTGTTGGTAGCGACCGCGATCCGAGTGGAAGAAAGTTAACCACTTTGGCAGAAGGATTCGCGTCCTCTGTCGTGGCCTGTGCAAGAAAACACGCGACTGCGACTTCTGAAAGTAGGTAAATGACAATGGCTATATTTTTCTAGAGAACTAATAAGAATTTGCCACGTGGACTAGCCGTTAGACATAAACGGGGTTTCCCTTAAAGAATTTGGATTTCGCGACCGCGAACGGCAGTAGCGACCGCGATTTCATCCTGACAAGCATTTAATGCAAAATCTGTGAAGCATGTCTCAAAGATTTGATGAGCTATGATCTGCAACGTCTCTTTGGTGAAGTTTGGCTATAAATACTCCACCAAATAGCCATGAAGAAGGTTGCTAAGAAATTTTTTACAAATGATTAAAGCTCTCAATCTTTGCTACTCATTTTCTTCATCTTCTTTATGTAATTATAAGTGTTAGGTGTGAGCATTAAACACCAAGTTGTGAGGTTTTGTGTTAGCCTATAAAAACACTTTTAGAAAGGTTTAGTGTGAGTCTAGTGAAACACTTGAGTGAGGTTTTGTGTTAGCCTAGAAAACACTTTGTTGTAAGGTTATGTGTTAGCCATCAAAACACAAGTTGTATAAGTTGGGTGTGAGCTTGAAAACACCATTGAGATAGTGATATACCCAATTGAGTGATTAGGGAGTGGATGTAGGGTCAATTTTGCCCGAACCACTATAAATTATTTTGTGTCTCTATTATTCTATCTTCTCTCCTTTATCTTTGTTTTAAAATTTTTATCCACCAATTCAACCCCCCTTCTTGGTGCCTAGGGACAATAAGTGGTATCAGAGCCTGGTTTTCACAAATCAAACCTTCATTGGGTGAAACAAGATCATGGCACAAGAAGTAAATCACTCACAGCTAAGACCCTAATTTGATGGAACAGACTATACTCATTGGAAGTATAGGATGGAGATCTACCTAGACACAGATGTGGTGGACCTTTGGGATGTAGTTATCAAGGAATGGAAGCC
>CATIWR010313514.1:0-23170 GCA_949677035.1 Omphalea diandra | reverse complement strand
TATATATATTAATGATTAGTACTTAACATATGTATTATAAAAAAGTTTAATTTATAAATTTTTAAAAAATATTTAATGAATGGTTATACATTATTTTTTAAAAAATTCGAAAATAAGAAATATATTTATTTATTTTAAAATATATGTTTATATTTATATTAATAATTATATTTACAACCAACAATTAGGATTATATTTGCAAATATTAATTAGTAATAATAACTAGTTGTGAACTCGCATGTTGCGTGATATGATTATAATAATAAAATTTAAATAAAATTAATATTTTTATTAAATAGTTAAATAAATAAATTAATTTGTTAAATGATTAAAATTAATATATAAAAATAATTAAGATTTAATATTATTTTGCAAAATGGTTATTGTTAAGTAAATAAAATAATAATAAATTTCTCAACTTATAATTATGTTCATAGTTAGCTGTAATAAATAATTATCTATTGATTTATACTTTTAATTTTATATCACATAATTTCAAAAAAAAATTATTAAATTTGAACAAAATAATTCCTGGTAATCAATCAAATAAATAATATTAAGAATTTCATAATTAAAATAAATTAATAGATAATTAAAAATTATATATACATGTGAAGTAATTATAATACAATATTATATATTAATTCATACCTTCAATCTTGTGTGATATAAATTTAAAAGAAAATTTATTAAACTTGAATAAAATATTTTTTAATAATCTATTATATTGCCATTTACTCCTATATACTTAGAATTTTGAATAAGCAATATAATTAATTTAAACAATGAATTTTTATTTTGTAGATTTTAATTTCCTGTTTAGAAATAGTTTAGAATTTTCACTTTTTTAGGATTTTTTAGTTTTTTGTTCAGAATATTTTGACTTTTTATTTTTTTAT
Organism: Omphalea diandra; assembly: GCA_949677035.1. Taxonomy (NCBI): domain Eukaryota; kingdom Viridiplantae; phylum Streptophyta; class Magnoliopsida; order Malpighiales; family Euphorbiaceae; genus Omphalea; species Omphalea diandra. The sequence continues at coordinate 22,271 of CATIWR010313514.1, read as the reverse complement.
AATATCCTGTTATGAAGTAATTTAAAATGTTTAGGTTTTTTAATTTCTTATTCAAAATATTTTTATTATATGATTTTGACTTCATATTTAGAATTTTCACTTTTAAATTTTTCATTTAAAAATTTTTTATTATAATAATTGAGTTTTCTAATTTTCTAATTAGACATTTTTTTGATATGATAGTTTTTTATAATATATTATAAAATAATGATACGTAATTTTATTATTCATAGTTGTTTGACAAATGACGATCAATGTTTAGAATTGACTCTGAGGCTGAAATTAATAATATATACTAGTTGTACACCCACACATTTGTGCATATGATTATAATAGTAAGTTTAATATTTATTTTAATGAAGTAATTAGTTAATTATTCAATTAGTTAACTAATTGAATAATTAATTATTATTTTATCAAAAGTTGTTATCAAGTAAATAAAATAATAAAAAATTTTAAAATTTATAATTATGTATAGAGGTAATTGTAATAAAAGATTATCTATTGGTTCATACTTTCAATCTTATGCGGTACAATTTTAAAAAAAAAATATTAAATTTGAATGGAGTAAATTTATGGTAATCAATTAAATAAATAATATTAAGTATATATATATATATAAATTTGACTATTTGATTCACACCTTTAATTTTATGTATAATAGTTTTATAAGAGAAAATTTATTAAACTTGAATGAAATAATTCCTGACAATCTATTATAATGTCGGTAGCTCTTATATACTCATAATTTTGAATAATAAATGAAATTAATTTTAATTTTAGTTTCATATTTAAATAAATTTTCAAGTTTTTTAATTTATTGTTTAGAAATTGTTTAAAATTTGTATCTTTTAGGTTTTTTTTTTAATTTTTCACACAACAATTTCTTTTATATGATTTTAGCTTTTATTTAAAATTTTTACTGTTTAGATTCTTAATTTCCTATTTAGAAAATTTTTTATATGATAATTAATGTTTTAATTTCTTATATAATTTTTTGAGTATAGCAATGTTCTATTATATAACATAAAATAATGGTATGTAGATATGTTATATACAATAATTTGATAAATGATAAATAATTATTTAAAATTAATTTCGAAATGAAAATTAATAATATATATTGATTGATTGATTTTACTAAACAATCAATAATAAATCAAATAAATATGCTCTAAGTCAACTCCGATTAGCAGCCTGTGATTTAAAAAAAAAAAAAAAAAGAAAATCGATATCATCCGTGATAGAATTATATAACTATAAAATAGCATTGCAACTGTTGCTTCAGTTACTTGTTGGATTTTTGGATTAATAATTTTTCTGAACTAATTCTAATTAAATTTCTTATTCTTTTTGGAAATTTTCTAATTCAAATTGCTAATGTACAAAAATCACCCTGACTCTCTCTCTCTTTCTCATGGTCTATAATTTTCTACAATTGTCCTAACTATGCTTTGAAGTCTTCCCATTTAGAATTTGGTTAAGTTGCCAACTTAAATAGAAGTAGGGAGGTGCCTAGGCGAGTCCTTCCCTGCTTTAGTCCAAGTGCTTTTAATGTTATGTGCTTTTACTTTTTTCTTTCAAGAAAAATATGAACTTCATTGTATAATGATAATAATAATAATAATAATAATAATAATGATAATAATAATAATAATAATAATAATAATAATAATAATAATAATAATAATATATCAAGAAGTATAAAAACATAAAAAATAGAATATATTTTTTCAATTGAAATGATTAAACGCTTAAAATTACAATTCAATTAAATATATGTTTAATTTAGTGATTATTAGAATCACAAATCAAGTCTGTAAAATTTAAATGAGCTTGAAAACTTGAATACAGTTAATAAATTGAAGTTCATTATCAAAAATAAACTTGAAAAATTCAGAAACTTTAATAAAAATAAAACTCTTATAAAGAGAGAATAAACTTTCGTCAAGAAATAACCTGTAATCCTCAAAATCATAATAAAAATCATATCTAGATATATAAATTAACTAGATTTGAGGTAATTTATTAATGAAAATAATACAACAGACATACAAAATTTCTAGATCTAAAGGAATAAATCTAAATAAACTCAAAAAATGAGTAGATTTATATTTTATTTAAGAAAATAAATAACAAAATAAAAAATAAAAAAGAGGTCAATTTCTAGCCAAAATGATCAGAAATTGATTTTTAAAAATTGTTTGATTAAAAAGCTTGAATGGAAGAGGAAGGGAAAAAAGAAATTTGTACTATTATATTTATTATATTACTTGTCTTCTTATATTTATACTATTATATTTGTTATATTACTTGTCTTCTGATATTTGTATTATTATTATTATTATAATATTACTTGTCTTCTTATATTTGTTCCGATTGCTCTAATTTTCTCTACAAAAGATGCTGTATTTGTATTTTATATGCAATAACTGAATAGTCAAATGTATAGAATTTTCCTTCGTCAAGAATATTGGATGCCTTTAACAAGAAAAAAAAAAAAAAAAAGAAGAATATTGGATGCTTCGTATCCCTATTTCATATGAAAAAATTGATTCTTTAAGGGCATATTTGGTATATTAACATATAGAATGAGAATAAGATTTTTATTCTATTGTCAAAATTAATACTTTAATTTTCTTCAAAAACTTAGGACTGAGCTTACAAAAGGATTAAAATATCTCTCTTTTTTTTTTTGAAATTCTATTGCATAAATTGTTCCGTTTGCTTGGAAAATATAAGATTATCATATATAGGATTAATTACAAAAATTTATTAATATTTGAATTCTATTTTTTTATGTGTTGAAATATATCAAATAAAAATATGGAGATTTTAAAGCATCTATCTTAGGAATGAGATTACATTAACATACCACAAGCTTATTCCTCATTCAAACAGATAAGCAAAGATAGAACTGATCAAATTAAGTAACCGATTACTATTTTTCCTTCATAGTTTTATCCTATATTTGGTGCACTAATTGCGCAAGAAAAATGAAGAGAAATTAAACAAGGAAATAGAGAGTTTGAATCTCTTATTTGCATAATGAAAAATCTAAATTCATTAAGTATAAATTTACTTTTCTAACCTCATAGAAAGAGACAATATATAGAGACAAATTAAAGATACTTCAATAATTTAATATGTCTCACACTTTATAACCAATAGTTTCCTCATTTCTCTTCAAAATGAAGAAAAATTTTTATTGTGTAATTTCTCTATAAAGATCTATTGGAAAAATGTAATTTTTCTCAATTTATTTTTTTTTCTTTTCTTTCTCTTATTTGCAAACCAAATAAGAAAAAATTTTAATTTTTTTTTCTCCTCATTTCTCTCTAACCAAACAAAGGGTTAAAGCCAAGAACAGAATCGTAACAAATGAAATACTTTTGACTCACACTTTTACTCGTTAATTTATTAAGAAAAGGCAGTTCAAGAGGTAGAACTTTCTCTGTTTTATTGGCTAAAAGGTGATGTTTTGTACAGGGGAAATACCAAAATTCCTTTTGAAATTCAAGGTTGCAGACGTCAAGATTCTCGAATGCCACAGCCGTTTCTGCAATTCAGTCCAAATCAAACTATTTTTTCGAACAGAAGCAAATATCCAAGTAAATAGTAAGATTAATTTCAATCACAATGTGTACTAAAAAAGAATTAAACTCACATCTATTAGTGGATTGCAATACGTCTATCTCGATTTGCACGAAGAAAAGCCTTTGAAATGGAATTTAATTTTTTTAACATCTTTCATGTTCATTCGATCTCCTGGTAATTCTGCTGAGCACGCAAGTCCATCTATCAGGACTGATAGAATACATTTATGCCCATTCCCTCCCTCTAGTCTCAGATTTCCAATGTTAATATTTTCTTCTTGTATCTCTATTTGACCATTATCATCATCATCATCATCATCATCAATGTTATTAACTTCCATAGTTTCTGCTTCTGCCCCTACTTCTCCTGTTGCGATTTTGATGGGATCAACAACCTGCATGAATTGTCCTGGAAGCTAATCTCTAACGAACTTGTGGAGATTTAAATCATCTGCAAACATTTCATTAGTTGGTCTCCTTCCTGTGAAAAGCTCCAATAGAATTATTCCAAAGCTGCACACATCTCCGTATGTTGTTACCGCATTACTTGTTCCATACTCTGCAGTGTATAATTTTTATTAATGTGTTATATACAGAAAACCAGTTATTGTTTGGTGACTTGATAAATAAGAATAGAAGACTTTACCTGGTGCCATATATCCAATTGTTCCCTTTATTCCGATGGGGCTGCTTTGGACTTCAGAAGAGTTATTGATTGTTTTGGATAGGAGCCTTGCCAATCCAAAATCTCCAACATGAGCAGCCATGTCATTGTCTAGAAGAATGTTGCTTGGCTTCAAGTCTCAGTGAATGATTGGCATTTCACATTGATCATGAAGATAATGTAATGCAGATGATACATCAATTGCAATTTGGAGCCTTTGAAGAAAGTTTAAGTTCCTTGACTGACCACCACCATCTTCTTCGTTTGGATGCAACCACATTTCCAAACTACCATTTGTCATAAAATCAAACACCAGAGCTTTGAATTCATCGCCTTTAAAATCAATGCTGAAGGAGTATGCCAAGATCTTGAGCAGATTTTGGTGCCTGATGTTCCGCAATGCTTTGCATTCAGCAACGAAGCTCTTGGAAGCTCCATGCCGTTGAAGGTTAAGCACCTTTACAGCAACTAACCTTTCTCCTTGAAGATCAAGACTTCCTTTGTATACTGAGCCAAAAGTACCTTGTCCAATCAAGTTGCCTGAAGAGAATCCTTGAGTTGCTTGGAGAAGCTCCTTGTATGAAATTCGTAAGAGCTTGTCCACATTAAGAGGGTTAGCAGACAGATGCTTTCTCGACCTTCGCTTACAGAAAACCCACAAGGATGCTATTGCCATTGCCAGGAAAACTACTATTGGACTGACAGTTGCTGTTACAATAGTGGCAGTGGGAGACATTTTGTGCTTCTTTTGTCTGATGGGGTAGGCTGGCAGTCGCGGCTCAGGGATACCTCCACAAAGATTATTGTTCCCAACAAGAGAAAATACACTTGCATTGCTAAACACTCCTGTGGTTGGTTCCTCACCAACAAAATTATTGAAAGAGAGATTGAGATACTGCAAAAATAAAAGCTTCTCTAGCACTTTTGGAATATTTCCTGAAAAGTTGTTTCTTGACAAGTCTAAATGTTGGAGACCTTTCAATGAAGCAAAAGATGAAGGAATAGGCCAGACAAGGAAGTTGCTCTGCATATTGAGGACTTCTAGGCTCAAACAATTACCTATTGTGTCAGGAATTTTCCCAGACAGATTGTTGTTTGAGATGTCTAGCGCAAAAATATTTTTCAGGTCACCAACTTCTTGGATAATGAACCAGTCAATTAAGTTTTGTGACAAATTGAGAAGTATTGACAGGGAAGAAAGACTAACTATGCTTTTAGGTATGAGGCTGCTTAATTTATTTTGTGAAATATCTAAGTAATGCAGATTTTTGCAGTTGCCAAGATTTGAAGATAGATTTCCTTCTAATCTATTTTGTGATAAATCTAGTGCATATAGCCAACTCAAATTTCCTAGAGATGGCTGGATTTCTCCTGACAGTATATTTGCACCTAAACTCAGTACTTGCAAGTTTTGGAGCTTGCCGAAGGAAATAGGGATGGAACCAGAAAAAATGTTTTTTTCCATGCCTAAAATATACAAATTGTCTAGATTTCCAATATTCTCTGGGATTCTACTGGATATTTGATTGAAGCCTATACCCACTTTCACAAGGCTGGTCAGGTTGGCTACGGAGTTAGGTAAGACACCACCTAAATTATTTTTGTCAAAATATAATATTTTAAGATTTGTGCAGTTTGTCAAAGATTGGCTGGAACTTGGCTACGGAGTTAGGTAAGACACCACTCAAATCTTGGCTAGTGTTACTGCCTAGAAGATTGAGTTCTAAATTAAGCCATTGCAGACCTTTCAGTAATCCGAGATTGGCTGGAACTTGTCCTGTGAAAATGTTGTTGGTAAGATCAAGGACTTGAAGTTGAGAAGCACTGGTGAAGGAAACAGGAATGCCTCCGTGGAATTGGTTTCCACTTATGCCAAATCTTTACAGGTTAGGCAGAGTGAGGCCTATGTTCACTGGGAGACTTCCTTTTAGTTGATTAACGGCAGTATAAAAGGAGGTGATAGATGAGATATTATAAAGGGTAGACGGAATTTCACCAGTCAGATAATTGGCTCCAATCTGTAGGAAAGTTAAGCTGGTTAGCTGCCCCTGTTCATTTGGAATCTGACGTTGCAAATGATTATATGTTAAATATATAAGCTCAAGAGATGAAAGATTTCCTAGGGAATAAGGGAGTTCTCTTGTGAGGTTATTTTTTCCAATTCTAAGCATAACCTATTGAAGAAGGCAGCACCAATTCTCCCATATTCTAGAATGTCCATGTTACTTAGTGTTGTTAAAAATCTAGAATATTGCAATTTGTTTCTACCGACATAGTAGAAAACTCTAGATAATTATTTTACTCCTTACTAAACCGACATCATAACCATATAAATAGGAAGGCTGCCATTTCTTTGCTGTGTGCAAGAGTGAGTGCAAGTGTCATAATGCAAGTGTGTGAGCAAGTGTCCAAAGTGAGAGAAGAGTGCTGTGTAAAAGTTATTGTGAGTGGTCTCATTGTACAAAATTGCAATTTGCAATAAAGAGTTGTTTTGCTTTGCAATCAAGTCCTCCATAATTATTTTCCAACATAACCAGCTTGTTTAAAGAGCCTAGCTCATCAGGAATTTTCCCCAATAAGCTGTTTGCATCCAAATCCAAGTACCTGAGCCCCAAGCATTTGTGATGGTGACAGGAATTAGTCCTCTGAATGCGTTGTTTGTCAGGTTAAGATATCTCAGCTGGAATAGGTTGTCAACTTCTTGGGGGATTTCTCCATAGAATCTGTTGTAACCAAGATTGAGGAACCTGAGGAAGGTTAAATTCTGTATATAAGGAGAAGTGATCCCTAACAGATTCGGTCCATTCAGGTTTAGAGATGTAACTCTCCGATGCTTAAGGCCACAAGTAACCCCTTGCCATGTGCAGAACTTGACAGAATCATTCCATGAACTCGAGATTCCATATGGATCATTGCTTATCTGGGCTTTGAATTCAAGAAGTGCAACTCGATCAGTTTCATTTCCTCTACTACTGAGATAGGATGGTTGGAAGTTTAGTATGCATATAATAAACAACAAGATCACAAGAGAAGATGAGGGATAAAATGCTCTCAAGACAGCAGATTGAAGTTCCATCATGTAGATAAAGTTTTCTGTCTTCCATAAGCAATATGCAACAGTTGATACTTATAGAGATGATGAAAAATGCTGTTAATTAATTTTCTAATTGCAGTTTATTTTCCTACTTGACTAGGTCCATCCAGTTAGTAGTTGGTGATTCTAAAAAATGTCACCTGCTAGATGATTAAAATAGCATTCTAATTGCTGCATCAATTAGTTGTTGTAGTGCTTTCTTGTTCCGTCTTGATGTCAGCTAGAAAATGCAATTTCTAAGTCATGGTTGTGGTTGACTTAAAACAAGAGCTATCAATACATTTTTTTCTTAACAAAATTTCCTGGAATAGTTATCAGGTAGGATGGCTATAAAATACCAAGTTTTGCTTTCTGCATAAAATATTATTCCATACGTTTAATATTCTGTGCTATTTCCTTAATTTGCTATTATATCATTAATCTTATTCACATCAGTACAAGTTTTTGCTGGTTCAGTCCAAGTTTTATGTCTTTCGAAATATCAACATGCACTCAACAGGAGAAACAGTCCCTAACAGGTTCAGTTCATTCAGGTTTAGAGATGTAACTCTCTGATGTTTAAGGCCATAAGTAATTCCTTGCCATGTGCAGAGGTTGATAGTATTATTCCATGAACTCTAGATTCCATGTGGATCATTATCCAGGCCCTGAATTCAATATATGCAAGTCGATCAGTCTCATTTCCTCTACTACTGAGATAGGCTGCAGGTTGCAGGCTTATTATTCTTACGGAAAACAAGAAAATCACACGGAGGGATGAGGGACAAAATGATCTCAACAGACCATATTGAAGTTCCATTTCAATTGGATTGATGGTAGGCAGATAAAGTTTTCCTTATTAATCTTTTAGTTGCAGTTCAATTTCCTAGTGAACCTCATTTAGCACCTGGTGATTATAAAAATATCAAATATATATCACCTGCTAGGTTAGATTTCTATTTTAACAAAGTAGCATTGTCATTGTGTCAGCTTGAAACGAACTTCCTAGGACATGCTTGTGGTTGACTAGAGAATAGAGCTTACAATACATATTTTCTATGGAACAAAAATCCCCTGAGATATTTATCAAATCAAGCACAGAAATTTTCTATGTAAAATATTACGTGTTGAATATTCTTTGTAATTTCCTTAATTTGCTCTCATATGATTTTTTTTTTTCATCTGTTAAATGAATAACTATGAACTAGTCAAATCAATAGTGACTAGTTAATATACTTGAACAGAAAAGAAGAAAATAAATTAATACAAGCAACTTCGTCCTATCTACTCAGAATTAAATAATTAATATACTTGAAGTATTAAATCTTATGTATTAGTCACATCAAAGAGAGTGAAGAATATAATGATTCCAACAACTTGGTTTGATTATGGTACACTTGTGGAGGTTTGAGTTTGATAATAGAAACTTTGGGCTACAGTGGTTTTCACTTGGAAATGAGTTGCAATATACTGGATTACTGGTTAATAGAATTCCTCACTAATTTTTCTAAGGTAACAGTAATTTTCTTGTTCTGTTTGGCAAGTAACTCTTATATCAGCATTCAAGCAGTTGATTGCTATTGTTGATTTATAGATTTGAAAGACAATAACATAATCATAACAAATGAAATACTTTTGATTCACACTTTTACTCGTTAGTTTATTGGTTTACACATCTGATATGGTCGCAACAAAGTCAAGAAAAGGCAGTTCAAGAGGTAGAACAGGTTTATTTGCTGAAAAGTTATGTTTCTACAGGAGAAATAACAACAATTGTTTTTGAAATTCGGTTAGATGAAAAGGCTCTGATTGAAGATGTCAAGATGCTCGAATGCCACAACCTAAGCATCTGCAATTCAATCCAAGTCAAACTAGTCTTTCGAACTTAACCAAATGTCAAAGTAAAGATTAACTTCAATCACAATGTGTACAAAAAAAGAACTAAACTCACACCTATTAGTGGGTTGCAATACGTCTAACTCCATTAGGCCCTGCACCAAAAAAAGCCTTTGAAATGGTATTTAGTTTTCTTGTAACATCTTTCATGTTCATTCGATCTCCTGGTAATTCTACTGAGCGTGCAAGTCCAATTTTCAAGAGTGATAGAATACATTTATGCGCATTACCTCCCTCTAGTTTCGGATTTCCAATGTTAACATTTTCGTCTTGTATCTCTATCTGACCATCATCATCAATGTTATTGCCTTCCATAGTTTCTGCTTCTGCCCCTACTTCTCCTGTTGTGATTAGGATGGGATCAACAACCTGCATGAGTTGTCCTGGAAGCTTTTGTCTAACGAACTTGTGGAGATTGAAATCATCTGCGAACATTTCATCAGTTGATCTCCTTCCTGTGAAAAGCTCCAACAGAATTATTCCAAAGCTGTACACATCTCCTAAAGTTGTTTCCTCACTACATGTTCCATACTCTGCAATGTATAGTTTTTATTATTGTACTATATATATATATATATATATATATATATATATACCTGAGAGTGTGAGGTCATTTGATAAATAAACATAGAAGACTTTACCTGGTGCCATATATCCAATTGTTCCCTTTATTCCAATGGAGATGCTTTAGACTTCACAAGAATTGTTGATTATTTTGGAAAGGAGACTTGCTAATCTGAAATCTCTAACAAGAGCAATCATTTCATTATCTAGGAGAATGTTGCTTGGCTTCAAGTCGCAGTAAATGATTGGTATTTCACATTGATCATGAAGATAATGTAATGCAGATGACACATCAATTGCAATTTGGAGCCTTTGAAAAAGGTTTAAATTCCTTAACAAAACCGTCTTCTTTTGGATGCAACCACATTTCCAAACTACCATTTGTCATAAAATCAAACACCAGAGCTTTGAAGTCATTGCCTTTAAAATCAATGCTGGAGCAGTATGTCAAGATCTTGGGCACACTTCGGTGCCTGATGTTCCGTAGTGCTTTGCACTCAGCAATGAAGCTCTCAGAAGCTTCATGTTGTTCAAGGTTGAGTAACTTTACAGCAACTAACCTTTCTCCTTCCAGATCAAGACTTCCTTTATATACTGAGCTACAAGCACCTTGTCCAATAAAGTTGCCTAAAGAGAATCCTTGAGTTGCTTCCAAGAGCTCCTTATATGAAATTCAAAGAAGTTTATCCACAATAAAAGGATTGGAAGATGGATTCTTTCTTGGCTTTCGTCAATAGCAAATCCATAAGGATGTTAATGCCAAGAGAAGTACAATTGAACTGATGGTTAATGTAAGGATAATAGCAGTGGAAGACATTTCCTGTTTCTTTCATATAATGGCGCACATTGGCCGTTGCAGTTCTGGGATTCCTCCACAAAGATTTTTGTTTCCAACAAGTGACGATGCCCTCATATTGCTGAATACTCCTCTTTTGGGTACTTCACTCTCAAGGTTATTGAAAGCGATGTTCAATATTTCAGAAATGGAAGCTTCTCTAGCTCTTTCGGAATATTTCTGGACAGATTGTTTCTTGAGAGGTCTAAATGTTAGAGACCTCTCATGGAAGAAAAGTATGAGGGTAGGTCCTTGGAAGAAGTTTCCATGCATGTTTAGGGTTTCTAGCATCAAGCAATCACCTATTGTCTTATGGATTTCCCCTGACAGTTTGTTTTGTGAAACATCCAAGGCATTAGTATTTTTGAGGTTCTGCACTTCGAGGGGAAGGGGGCCTGCTAATGCATTTTGTGATAAGTCGAGATTTTGATTGAGAGGAAAGACCAATGATCTCCCGGGTTATCAAGCCAAAAAGGTTATTTTTTGCAATGTTCAGGGCCTGCAGGTGTTGACAGTTTCCTATACTACTTGTTATGTTTCCTTCTAATTCATTTTCAGCTAAACTGAGTTCATACAGCATGCTAATGTTGCCTAGGGATTGTGGGATTTGTCCAGATAACCGATTTTTGTTCAAATACAATTGTTGCAGCTTTTGGAACTTCCTAAAAGATATAGGAATGGTACCCGAAAGAAGGTTTTCCTCTATGCCTAATCCATACAAATTTACAAGATTCCCAATCTCTGATGGAAGTTGTCCAAATGTTTTATTACTTCCCATACCTAATTGTCTCAGATTTGTTGATAAGTTGGCTATAGATGTTTGTAATTTGCCACTGAATTTATTTGTATAAAAAAAATAATGTTTCTAGATTGCTGCAGTTTGACAAAGATGTGATAAAACTCAAATCGTGACTAGTACTATTGCCTAGGAAATTGAACTCCAAATTCAGATGTTGTAGAACCTTTAGATCGCCCAAATTGTTTGGAACTTGTCCTTAAAAAAAGTTGCACCATGTGAGAAGCATGGGTGATTGAAATTGGAATACTTCCATAAAACTGGTTGCCATTGAGATTGAAATAGTACATGTTTGGAAGAGTGAGGCCAATGGTTGTTGGGAGACTCCCTTTCAATTGATTAGCTACAACTGCAAAGACAGTGATAGATGAGATATCATATAGAGCTGAAGGGATAGTACCTGTCAGATTATTTACTCCAATTGAGAAGTAAGTTAAGCTTGTCAACATCCCCAGTTCATTTGGAATATTTCCCTACAATATATTCCATGCAATAGAAAAGTCTCTGTGGGATGAAAGGTTTCCAAAGGAATGGGGGATCTTTCCTGTGAGGTTATTTACTTCAAGGTAAAGTGTCACAAGCTTCTTTAAAGAGCCTAATCCATCAGGAATTTTTCCCATTAAGCTGTTATTAACCAAATTCAGAATCCTGAGCTCTGTGCAATTGCTAATGTCAGTTCGAATCTCTCCTTAAAATGCATTATCTGATAAGTTGAGATGTGTCAATTAGGACAAGAGGCCGACTTCCTAAGGAATTTTACCATGGAAGCTGTTGTGGCGAAGATTTAGGAACCTTAAGAAGGTGAGGTTCCCTATAAAAGGAGATAACATCCTAAAAGAGGCCCAGCCTATTCAGGTCTAGAGAGGTAACTCTGTGGTGTTTACTGCCACAAGTAACCCCGCGCCATTTGCAGAGGTGGATAGAGCCATTCGATGAGTTGAAGATGTGTTAGCAAAATTAGCTTGAAACACATAGAATATGGACTGAAATTGAAGGAGAGGAACACTGATAATGTTCTTTCATTGATATATATAGAAGTTACATATCTTACACACTAAGGAGTTCTTACCAACTCTTCCATAATTTCAGGAAGATTGTCTCTAAGGTATGGCTTAAAGCAAGTTGCCACACTTTATACATCATTAAGTAAACAAGTGAACAATGCATACAATAAAATATTTGTAAGTTAAACAACAAAAAATTCAAACTTCAGCTTTGCAAACACATGCATGTAGCACCAATAAAACAGGACTGCAACACCAGAATTGCTCCATCTGTAACTTCACGCCTCCTTGGCTGCAAAGCTGGGATAAACACCAAGCATTTCCCTTAATTTTTCGAACCTTCCCTTCTGAAGTTCTTTGGTCAGGATGTCTGCAACTTGATCTTCTGAATTGCAATAGAAGAGTTGCACTTCACCTTCTTTTTTTGCCTCTCTCAAGAAGTGATATTTCACCTTGATATGCATTGTCTTTCCATGGAAGACAGGGTTCTTGGTGATGACAACTGCAGATTTGTTATCACATCGGACCTCAGTAGGCTTTAATTGGACTTCATCTAAATCCTTTAGTAGCTTTCTTAGCCAAATGGCTTGATTCACTCCTATTGCAGCAGCAATATACTCTGCTTCAGTTGTGGATTGAGCAACAATTTCTTGTTCTTTGAGCTCCAACATACCATAGCTGAGCCAAGTGCAAAGCAATAGGCAGAGGTGCTCTTCAAGTCATCAACTGAGCCTGCTAATCACTATCAACAAATCTAAGTAACTTGATTGTTGTGCTTCTTCTATAGAAGATTCCATAGCTACTTGTGCCTTTCACATATCTCAGAACTCTCTTTGCTGCCAGGAACTGATTTTCCTTAGGGGATTGTATGAAACTTGATAACACACTTGTAGCATACATTATATCAGGCCTGATTGCTGTTAGATACAAGAGACAACCAATTAAACTCTTGTAAACAGTAGCATCAACAGGTCCTGAATCATCATTTGTGCTCAACTTAGCACCTTGAACTGCTAGAGTGGATGCTTGTTTGCAGTTGTTCGAGGCAAATTTCTTCAAAATCACCAAAACATATTTCCTTTGGCTAATGAAAATTCCTTGCCAAGACTGATGAATTTTCATGCCAAGGATGCAAGTCGTCTTGCCAAGGTCATTCATTTTAAATACCCTCTTCATTTGAATTTTAAAATCATTATTAGTGTTGTTTCTTGTAATCAACAAATTATCAACATATAAAGAAATAACCAGGATATCTCCATCCTTTTGCTTTTACATATAATGTAGCTTCATTGCAGCTTTTGGCAAAACCAAGTTTCAATAAGAACTAATCAATTCTGCTATACTAGGACCTAAGTGCCTGCTTCAAGCCATACAAGGCTTTTCTCAACAAATAAACTTTATTTTCTTCATTATTTATCACAAATCCTCAGGCTGATTCACATAAATTTCTTCTTCAAGATTGCCATTGAGGAAGGCTGATTTGACATTCAATTGATGCACCAACCATCCCTTGTGAGCTGCAAGTGATAAGAGCAATCTGATTATATCAAACCTTGCCATAGGTGCAAATGTTTTATTGAAATCAACTCTAAGTTGTTGAGAGTATCCCTTCACAACCGGCCTTGCTTTGTGCTTGTATATGGTGCCATCCGGGTTCAACTTCAATATGAACACCCATTTAACTCTAATTACATGAGCACTTTGAGATTTTTGCACTAATTTCCAAGTTCAAGGTCTAATTTCCAAGTTTCAGATCACCTTGAATGCTTCTTCAAAGTTGATTGGTTCTGCCATGGCAAGATTGCATTTGCTGTAAACATCATTAAGTGATCTAGTGGCTCTCACACTAACCTCTTCATGTGATTCTAAGCTTCCTTCTTCTTCAGCCTGTTCCTAGGGTAAATATCATTGATTTTGAATTTTGTTTGAAGGAACAATAACTGATTTCCCCCAATCCCAGGCTGCAAGTTCACCAAACTTCAAATTTCTACTAACCATGATCTTTTGAGTCTTAAAGTCGAACACTCTATATCCTTTTGAATTTGTGCTGTAACCAAGAAAGATTCCAAACTTAAGACTTGTGATCAAGTTTGTCTCTTTTCACCTTTGGAACACGAATGTAACAAATGCAACCAAACACCCTGAGATGATTCATAGCAGACTTGACACCAAAACAGGCTTCGTAAGGTGTTTTGCTTCCACAGCTTTAGTTGTAACAATTTTTGACTGAATGCCCATTTCTTGGGGATCCTTTCTATTAAATAATAGTTTCAGTACAATCTAATTTTAGTAAGAATATATATATAGCTAATGCACAACTAGGAACACATTTACAGCTAATACAGTAGATATGTAAGAGATACACTAGATATGGTAAGAGATAATTACAGCCTTAATTTCCATAATTTTGGTTCATATATCATGCCATAATTTCTACCATAATCTATGTCATAATCTGTGTCATTGATATCTCCCCTCAAATTGATGCTGGATGATCAAAAAGCATCAATTTGCCAACAAGAAAGTGATGTCATTGCCGAGATAGAGCCTTGGAAAACACGTCAGCAATCTGAAAAGTAGTGGATATATGTGGGAGAGAAATAACACGAGCATCATATGCTTCACGAATAGAGTGATAATCAACCTCAATGTGTTTAGTGCGCTCATGAAACACTGGATTAGTAGTAATTTGAATGGCACTGGTATTATCTGCATGAAGCAGAGTAGGCTTGATTAGAGGAAACCCAAGCTCACCAAATAATCCTCGAAGCCAAACAATTTCAGAACATGCAGAGGACATAGCACGATATTCAGACTTGGTAGAGGATTTAGATGCTCGATCTTGCTTCTTGATTCGCCAAGGAATAAGAGAGTTACCAAGAAATATGCACCAACCAGTTATTGAATGTCGCGTGTCAGAACAACCAGCCCAATCAACATCACTATATGCAACCAGTTGAATAGGAGAATTAATAGGGAAGAAAAGACCTCTGGCAAAAGTGCCTTGCAAATAGCTAATAATGCGATAAACAACGGTCAAGTGAAGTTGGGTGCGTGCTTGCATGAATTGACTAACTTGTTGAACAACAAAGGAAATATCAGGCCGAGTAATGTTCAGATAGTTCAAGCTCCCCACTAATTGTCTGTGGAAAGAGGGATCAGATAAAATATCACCCTCATCATGACGGTACCTGACATTCACTTCCAATGGAGTATCAGCAGAATGACCATCTTGAAGACTAGCCAAATTAATTAACTCTTGGGTATATTTATGCTGATGTAAAAATATACCATTTGAGGAAGAATGCACCTCAAGGCCTAAAAAAATAGTGCAGAGAACCCAAATTCTTCATATGAAAGCATGCTCAAAATTCTCTTGGATCTGTGAAATCATTTGAATATCAGACCCTGCAATAACAATGTCATCAACATATATAAGGAGTAGGACTATTCCCTTTGTAGTCTTGTAAAAGAATAAAGAGGAATTATACTAACTTTGAACAAATGACAAGCTAAGAAGTGTAGATCGAAACTTATCAAACCATGCACGTGGGGCCTGTTTCAAACCATAGAGCAATCGTTTTAGTTTGCAAACATTAGAAGATGGTGTAAAAAATAACCCGGGAGGTGTAGTCATATAGATGTCTTCCTTAAGATCGCCATACAAAAAGGCATTCTTAACATCCATTTGTTGTAATGACCAGCCATTAGAAGCAGCAATAGCTAGAACAAGGTGCACAGTGGTCATCTTTGCTACAGAGGCAAATGTCTCCTCGTAGTCCACCCCATACTCCTGATGATTACCGAGTGCCACTAACCGTGCCTATATCTGTCAAGTGTGCCATCAGATCGAAGTTTAATGGAATATACCCATTTGCAACCAATGGGCTTAACACCAGTAGGACAAGGAACAATATCCTAAGTATGATTCTCCTTAAGAGCTTGCAACTCTTCTTGCATAGCTTTTTTCCAACACACTTATTTGGTTTCCTGAGAATAAGAAGTAGGAACTGTAGAATCAGCCAAAATAGCAGAGTAACCATATCTATCAGAAGGATGACTAATTCGAGAAGATCTCCGAAGAGTCTCCAGAGCAGGCATTGGATCAATGTTGGGAACTATTTGTGATGATAGGGGTTGTCTTTGTTGATAGACAATACCAGGTTTAAAACGCTCAAATGGTGGTGAAATATCATCAAGACTAGGAAGCAAGACACCATTAGAATGAGATACCTGTTGCTGAAAATAATACTCATGCTCAAAGAAAATTACATTTCTAGAAACACGCATGCAATTCGCAACAACATCATAGCATAAAATACCTTTCTGAGTAGTTCTATAACCCATAAAACACACCTTACTGATTGAGCGGTGAGTTTGTGACGCTCGTGTTGAGGCAAGTGAACAAAACAAACACATCCAAATGTATGTAGCGTTTGGTAATCAAGATGCATACCAAATAGACGATAGTAAGGCGAATCAAAATGTAATTGTTGAGAAGGCAGCCGATTAATCAAATAAACCGCTGTCAACAAAGCCTCTACCCAAAATTTAGATGGAACTGAAGATTCCAAGAGTAATGTTCGAACCATATCCAACAGGTGACGGTTTTTACGTTCAGCCACTCCGTTATGTTGAGGCATATAAGGACACGATTGTTGAGATATAATATCTTTCTGATGCAAAAAAGATTGAAATTCATGACATATATTCATCACCATTATCAGAAGGCAACACTTTAATACATGTCGAAAATTATCTCTCAATATAATCTAGAAAAACCTGAAAAGCACTGAAGACTTTGGCTTTGGAGCGTAGAAAATATATCCATGTGAAATGACTATGCGTAGAAAATATATCCATGTGAAACGACTATGGTTATCAATGAATGTCACAAAATATTTATATTGAGCATGTGAAATGACAGGTGTAGGACCCCAAACATCAGAATGTATAATCTCAAAACATGCATTAGAACAGCTACAATATGTAGGGAAAGGTAAGGTTTTACTTTTCCCTAGTTTACATGCAGAACAATCAATAGGTAAGCAATGAACTGAACACTGGTCTTTTGCACCAAGAAAACCACGTTTTATTAAATTAGACAAAATCACATCATTTGAATGGCCTAATCGTTTATGCCAATTTGCAGCCTTATTCTCAACAATAACAGAAGCCAAAGACAAATTTCTAGCAACAGTAAATTGCAATGGAATTAATCTTCCCACTTCAGGCCCCCCTCGCGATCACCTTGCCCGACACTTGATCCTGCACAAGACAACCATTGCGAGAGAAATGCTTATCATCAACCATTTGTCCAACAGAAATTAAATTAGTAGACAGCTCAGGAGAGACAAACACATGATGAAAAGAAGGTCCAATATCTCTAATAGCAGTACCTGGGAGATCATTACCATTAGCGATCTGAATATTTTGTGTACCAGCATATTGCCGTAGATTATGCAACAAATCAGATGATCCAGTCATATGATTGGATGCTGCAGAATCAACAAGCCAATGAGAAAGGGTAGTGTTACCTTGACCCTGAAGTCCAAGTGTAGAAAATGTTGTGAGAATCATCTACTGTACCAGTTCAGGAGTAACAGTAGACTGATTTGTGCTAATGATTGTAGGGACAGAAACAGTAACATAAGAATTCGGAATAGCAGCTTGAACAGCTTGTACTTTTCGATTTTCTGGATGTGCAGGACAGTCTTTGATAATATGTCCATTAAGCTTACAGTAATTGCAGAATTTCTCATCACAATTGCGGGCAAGATGCCCAACTCCTTGCAACTGTAGCACTGTGCTGGTCCTTTTCCTCGATTCTTCCCTTGAGCAGCATAGGCAACATTGACAATCTCAGACGTCTCTTTGGAACCACCTATGACAGCTTGTGTCACCATTCTCTGTTCTTCACGTAATAATTCAATAAGATAGACATCCAAAGAAGGAACTGGATTTCTATTCAGCAATCTAGCTCGTGCAGTCTCAAATTCTGCTCTCAGTTTCATCAGAAACTGATCTCGCTTACTAGCTTTATGGGCCTCTTGAAGGCTAGCTAAGGCCTCCTTAGATACCTTAGAATAGACAATACCAGAATATTCGCTCCATAGGTTAGTAAAACCAGAATAATATTGATCGATAGAGAGATTAACTTGACGGAAATTACTAATCTCATGTTCAAGTTGAAAGCATTTCGCGGTATTATCTTGATATTATACACGCTTTAGATAATCCCACATTTCTTTAGCTGTACTAAAGGAGCGCAAGTTGTTTACCATGTGACCTTCAATGGATGCTAAAATCCAAGAAATAATTCGAGTATCCTTTGTCTCCCATTGACTTAATTCCTTAGCATCTGCAGAAGCAGGAGATGCCCCATCAATGTGACTCCAAAGCTCCTTCCCTTTTAGGAACATTCTGAATTGAAATTCCCAAGCAACATAATTCTTTCCTATAAACTTGATATTCAAAGTCTCTGTAGCTGTCTTTCGAGAAAAATTCTCAGTAGTCATTCTCTAAAACAATTTCAAATCCCAAAAAGTCCAAAATCAATGCCAACCATAAGTTGGCCGACCAAAATTTTCAAAGAAAAAAATAATCAACCCAAAAAAAACTTAGACCAGAAAATCTCAGAACCAAAGTGGCTGTATTGGATTTGACACCATAACAATTTTTGACTGAATGCCCATTTCTTGGGGATCCTTTCCATTAAATAATAGTTGCAATACAATCTAATTTTAGTAAGAATATATATACAACTAATACACAACTAGGAACACATTTACAGCTAATACACTAGATATGGTAAGAGATAATTACAACCATAATTTCTGTAATTTTGGTTCATATATCCTGCAATAATTTCTATCATAACCTATGCCATAATCTCTGTCATTGATAAGTTGGAAACCTATTAAGGAAATAAACTGAAGTATTGGTTGCTTCAACCCAGAATTGCTTTGGAAGTCCTTTTTTAAGCATCGAACACCTTGCCATGTTCATTATTGACCTGTTCTTCCTCTCACTCACACCATTTTATTGTGGTGAGTATGTGACGATAAGTTGATGATGGATTCTAGCTTTATGAAGATAACTTTCAAACTGATGTGAGGTGTACTCAGTGCCATTATCAGACCTTAGTGTCTTGATTAAATGAGCACATTGATGCTCAGCTTCAGCTTTGAATCTCAAGAAACTAATAAACACCTCTGATTTTTGTTTGAAGTAATAAATCCAGCAAAACCTGGTTAAATCATCAATAAAGATTACATAATATTTGCTACCATTTAAGGAGGGTGTCTTCATTGGACCACAAACATCATTGTGAACAAGTTGGAGCTTTTCAGTAGCTCTCCAAGCTTGATTTACTGAAAATGGCTGCCTGGCTTGTTTTCCCATTTGACAGACTCCACAAACACCATCATGCTCATAAATGGTAGGCATTTCATTCACCAAACCTTTGCTTTGCATTTGTTTCAAAGTAGAATAATTAAAGTGGCCAAATCTCTTGTGCTAGATAATGGTTTCATTAGTGAAGGTTGTGAATGCCTCAATCTCAGTTTGCTTCTATTCAATAAGTAAGCTCCTCCTTATCATGTTTACTGAAAAAAGCTTAAAATCAGATGGATCACTTATCATGTTTACTGAAAGAAGCTTAAAATCAGATGGATCATAAATATCACATCTACGTTTGTGAAAACGCAAAGCATAATTTTTTCAGCTAGTTGTCCCACACTTATCAGATTTTATAAAATTCCAGGCACAAACATAACATCATCAATCAATTATGTACCTGAGAGAGTTTCTACAACTGTTACACCTTTTCCTTTCACCTCTAGCAGTTTTCGATCTCCAATTTAACTTGTGAGGAATAACTCCTATCCAAGCCTCTAAATTTGTGTTACTTAGGTGACATGTCATTTGTGCAACCACTGTCAATTGGCCAAGCTTGTGAACAATTGCAGGTTTCACAGCTTTTTTGTTGTTCAATTGCCATGAATAACTTCTCTTCATGTACCTCCACAGTCTCAGTTGCTTGTGCTTGCTAAGTTTGGGGCTGCTGATTTGTTTTGCACACCTCATCAACATGTCCAAACTGTTTACAAGCTCTACATTAAACTCTAGGCCTGTACTAGCAGTAGTTTTCAGTATGATTCCTCTTGTTGCAATGAGGACAAGGTGTGTACTTGCTCTTCCTTCCTTTTGGCTTGCCTCCAGCCTGGTCCTTCTTCTCTTTTTCCTTTTTGTCACTGGTTTGTTTCTTGGAAGATGAAGATGAAACATAAGGTTGTGACTTGCTCCTTTGGCTCGCAACTAGAACACCTTCAGAGACTTCTTCTTGCCTGTAGAGCTTTCTTAGTTCTTCTGCTTGCAAGGAGTTTGCAAGTTTAGTCAAAGGAATCTGATTTAAGTCCCAAGAATCTTCAAGAGATGAGATCTTGGATTCAAACTTCTCAGGCAAGGTCACTAAAACCTTTTCAACAATTATCTTCTCCTTTAGCTTCTCACCAAGTAACCGGATTTGATTCACCACTTTCATAACTCAATCAATGTACTCTTTTACTGTCTCAAAATCCTTTATCTTAAGAAGCTTGAAATCTCTTCTTAAGTTGAGAAGTTGCATTTGCTTTGTCTTTTCACTTCCTTGGAACTCTTCTTGCAACCTATCCCAAGTTTCTTTAGCTGTTTCACAAGCCATAATACTTGTGAACATGACATCATTAACAGCTCAGTGAATGCAAGACAGAGCCTTGTACTTCTTTGCTACCTCTTCATTGTGGTGCTTGATCTAGTTCAAGGTGGGATTTTCAGGGAGAGGTTGAGGATCCTTCCCTGTTTCAACAACTTGTTAGAGATCAAAGGCTCTCATCTTCACAGCCCAAATCGAGTAGTTCTCACCATTGAAAATTGGTGGAGTTACTCCGGTGAAGCTGCTGGAACCAATAAACAAACAGCTCTTTCACATGTTCAAGGTTAATTTTGGTGGGTTTGCTCACTTGTTCTCTCTCTACACACACTACCCTTCAAAGATCAAGCAGCTCTGATACCACTGTTGGCAAAATTAGCGTGAAACAGAAAGAATATGGACTGAAATTGAAGAAGAGGAACACTGATAATGTGCTTTCATTGATTTATATAGAAGTTACATAACTTACACACTAAAGAGTTCTTACCAACTCTTCCACAATTTCAAGAAGATTGTCTCTAAGGTATGGCTTAAAGTAAGCTGCCATACTTCATATGTCATTAAGTCAAAAAGTGAACAATACATACAATAAAATATTCATAAGTTAAACAACAAAAAATTCAAACTTCAGCTTTGCAAACACATGCATGCAGCACCAGTAAAACATGGCTGCAACACCAGAATTGCTCCATCTGCAACTTCAAGATGCCATAAGGATCATTGCCTATCCTGGCTTTGAATTCCATAAGTGCAAGTCTATCCGTCTCATTTCCCTGTCACTTTTGCTGAATATCTCTCAAGGTGAGAGTTTTTTCATTTAAATAAAGAAAACCTTTGATTTGCATCCCTAAAAATCTGCTATATATCCCTAAAGATTCTATATATCCCTAAAGATTTGCTATATATCTCTAAGAATCTGCTATATATCCCTAAAAATTTGTTACAGAAATATATACACCATAATTACAAAGATATATACAGTTATGGAAATAAATAATATGTCAACTATGCTAACATATCCCCCCTCAAATTGATGCTGGTGGATCAAGAAGCATCAATTTGCCTACTAGAAATTGATGGTGTTGCTTAGTCATGGATTTAGTAAACATATCAGCTATTTGAAGATTACTAGATATATGTGGAAGAGTAAT